>RJWM01010801.1:0-62032 GCA_004363535.1 Dasyprocta punctata
GATGTTTTGTTTCACTGAGAAGGGATCCACTTTAAACCACAGCACATAGAGCCAGGGTTTTCTGATTGAGAAAAGTATCTGATAAGTATACAGCCTCAAAGGTATGGAAAGATGTTGAAAGACTGTCCTTAAATCTAATCAAAACAAAACTTTTCATCACCTGTGATGTCTTCCTTCATCACAAACTACAGGAACTTGAGTCCAATATTTGATAAAAAGAACTAATGGTCAATGTACCTTTCAAGAATTCCTTGTTTGAGAGTTTTACATATCCCTTGTCAAGCCCTTCCTATTTGATTTTGTATTTGAAAACTCATAGAAACAATCTTTTCTTTTGTTCCAGTTCTCACTGTTGGCTACAATTCCCAAAACATGTTTAATCCACCATCCAATTTAGTTATTAGGAAAACAATAAGCAATATCTTTGTTCTGTATGGCTGGATCATATGTAATAGACTATGCAAGAGACTACAAGGTAGAGACAAACAATTCCTGCTAGAGGTAATACCCAGTCTGTTGTTAATGAAGCATTTGACTCGCTCTTTTTAATCTCTAACTACTTTCACACTAAAGTAAACTGTTCAATTATTGGCTAGCATACAGAAATTCTAAAGTTGTATAGCTTGTAGTACCTGCTGTTAAAAAAAATACTCTCTATTCTCAAATGTCAATGCAATGCTTTAAAATAGGAAAGGAACACATAGATTTTTAATCTATAAAAAACATGTCTACCATTTAGGTATTATTTTGAGTGGCCATGCCAGATTACATGTACAGTATTAGCTTCTGTATTTAGCCCCTGGCTTACTAAGCAGAGTGTTTTGAATAACAAACAGCAATGGAAAAATGATTTGCTGACATTCCTCCCTGGTTGCTACAGGGATAAAAGGGTATAACAATCCTTAATATAAAAGACCATAGATATTAACACACAAACCACTCAATCTGAATTCAACACTGATGTAATTCTATATCCTTCCAGGTGTTCTCAATATGTGTATATCCTAATGAGCTTAACATCTCAAAACTATGATTGTACAGAGGAATTCGAAAGTTATAATGGCAGTTATACAATGAAGCTGTAATTCTCTATCAATTCAAATTATACACCTATATTGTTAAGTTTAATCTTCATGTAGATTTCAAACAAAGCTTGTTTAAAATACTACAAACGTGTAATGGGTATGTACACACATTTCATGCATGTTGTATAACATTTACCAGGAAAATATGACCCTCCCTTTATTTTTTTCCTCAAAATGTTAAAAAAAATATTTACCCTAGTTCACTGCACAACATGATGCCTTAGAGGGCAAACTATCTAAAGCTCATATGGAGCATTTATTTATAGAGTAAGAACTTGAATATTACCTGGCTTCTCGGGATAAACTCGTAGAAATGAAAAACTGGGCTCATTTAAACAATTATAAAGTTTAGGAGGAGCGTGTTAGACATTAGTAAAGATTATGAAATTATATGATCTAATAATGTACTATTAAAATTTTTTAGATGTTAAGAAAAATCTGACAAAAAATTTCCCCTTCTAGGCAAAGTACAGTGTAATGTGTAATTTATATAAGGCATTAATTAATTTCACTTCAGATATCATGCCTAAAAAACAGATGTCATTAATCACACATTTTTAATTCCATTAAACTTGTGTCTAAATCAATCTTTTTTTATAAACTTCAGTATCTTGAATGTCATAGAAAAGTCAAGTGACAGATTGCTCCGTTTCATTCAAAAGAGTCAATCTATGAAGTTACACGTGAAAATTTTAGGAAAGTGTTGGTTAATCATGTACAAATTCTTATTTATAAGCACTCTGTAGAGTCATATAACTTTTATGTGGCTCACAAAACTGCAAAGATAAGCTAATTTAAGGACTTTTATCAGCACATATTTTAAGAGAGTTTAATAACCATGGCAACAAGTTACCAACTCTTAACAACCCCAATGATGAATATTTACTCAACCCACTAGACACCCACCATGCTTTCACTGTCTCCAGGGCAGATAGTTCCTGTTTGCGAGTTACATCATTCTTGCTGCTATTTATTCTGTTTTTAGCCTTTCTATGCTCTCTTTGTATCAGACAAAGTACATACTCCATTTTTCCTTGACTCAGGTTTATTTTTCTTAGTTCAATCTTGTGTTCTGTGTTACTTCATGGATTTCTCATTCCCATCTATCCTTGGGGTATAAATTCTTATAAAACAGCAATAACACTATTTATTGAATGTTTACACTGTTTTTTAGTGCACTGATTTTGTTCCATATTTTAACTTTCTGGGTCAAATCTTGGCTCTGTGGCTTATGAGCTATATAACCTTGCACAAGTTGCTTAGCCTTTCTTTGCTTCAAGTTTGTCATCTAAAAATGAGTCATGTAAAACATATTTCATGGAATCATTGTGAGAATTAAATAGATTAACACAAATGAAACACTTAACAGATTATCTGGCACATAATAATTCTGCCATATATAGACAGCATGGTATTATCCCCAAAGTGAATGAGGAAATAATTTACCAAAATTATAACACTAGAAAGGCAAAGAGGCAATTTCAATTGCTGCTCTGTTGATTTCTAAGCCTTGATGGCTCCTAAACTGTATCACCACCCCTCCTCACCCCGGGGCAAATCTTCTATTATTACTGGCAATTTGTGGTGGATAAAACTTTTTCATACAGCTCATCACATTTGATCCTCATAACCCCTAGAGTTAATACCAGCCTAATATATTGTATTTTTTAATGTGAAAAAACTGAACTTTAAGGATATTGTATGACTTAATTTCAGCTCCACAGAGAAATGAAGAGTTGTTGAGGGCTTAGAATTGTAAAAACATTTCTGATTTAAAATTCTATTTTAGAATGTTAATGAAAAAATACAAAAAGTGAATGAATTAGTTAATTGCATTAAAATATCCATTTTCTCAATTTTATAATAAAGATTTCATATTTATAGTAAGGGGTTTTCATGATAAACTTGTATAAAGCTCTCAGAACAGTACCTGATACATAGTAATTAATTAACTATAAATATTAACAGAGGAATAAACACAAAGATTGACATTAAAGTAAAATAGACAATATCTTTTATTGTTCTCAGCAGGTTCTGTGCTTAATGAAGTTGATTGCTTGACTTTTCATAATTAGTTTTGCCAGTTCTTTAGAATTTATTTCTGAATGTGCTATAAGATAGATAAATATTTATTTTTTCCATATGCCACTCCAATTGATTTTATATCACTTATCAAAAGCATCATAGTTTTCCCATTGTTATGTAATGAAACCTTCATCCTCATTTCCAAATATTTCTTTGTCCTTTTTCATAACATATCTCTACATGTCCATTTTTCCTGCCTTTCAGAGGCAACTAGTGATATGCTTTCTGACATAATGTATAAGTTTACATTTCCCAGAATTTTTGATAAATAGTATTATAATGGCACGTGTGAGACCATCACCCATGAGAGAGATGGAGAGTCAAGAAACAAATGCGTTTTATTTTTGGAGCTGCAACAATCAACAGCAGGCTCAGGCCATTGGAGTTGCTGACCCCGATTCTTTGTTCTGTTTTCCTTATATACTTATGTGTGAGTTCACAAGGTCAGGGGGTTGTGATGGATACACTTTTACAACATCATCATTGCTTTGGAATGTTACAAGACCTTCTTACACGTTTGGTTAATTGACACTCAGGATGTGTGGGCACTGGGCAGTTAGGTCACCTTGACATAAAACTGTTCCTTCCTCTTTCCATAGTTTTATAGTCAGTTAAGGGAAAGGAGGCCTTTTGGGAATTGGGCCAAAGTTCATTTCTTGTTTAAAATCTAACTGCTAGCTAAGCATCCAAGCTATAATCTATAGACTATCAAGTAAATGAAGTTTTTGAAATGAGAGTTCGTGGGGTTACGAATGCACTTGCAGTATAATACAGTATATATTCTATTTTGGTTTTGGTCTTTCTTCCAGCATCATTTTTAAGACTAATCAATGTTACAGTCATGCATCAATATCTTATTACTTTGCATTCCAGAGCAGCATTCAATTACCATGCTATATCAGAACTTACCTCTATCATTTTTTGATACACATAAGGATTTACTCTCTGTTGTGCCATTAGAACAAAACTATAAATTGTGCATGCAACAATCATGCATAATCAATAGAATATGCTTCTTTTCTCTTGAGTAAACATCTAGGAATATAATGTCCAGATCGTATGATAGGTATACGTTTAACATTTAAAACATTTAAAAATCAGCCACACTATTTTCCAAAGTCAGTGTCACACTTCCAATTCCTACCAATAGTGTATGAGAAGACTAGTTTCTCCGCATCTCTGCCAAAATTTGATATCATCCATCTTTTTAATTTTTGTGACTGTTGTATGTCAGTAGTACAAGTTGAGTAAAATATTTTTAGTCAGGTCCTTGCTATGCAGTCCAAACTAGCCATGAATTCACTATGTAGCCCAGGCTGGCCTTGTCATGGTGATGATCCTTTTGCCTTAGCCTCCTCAGTGCTGGATTGCAGGTGTGTTCCCATGCACCTTGCTTTGACAGAATTTTTAATGCCCTGGGGATGAATGATACTTGACAATTTATCATATGTTTGTTAACTGTATGGTTTTCTTAGTGAATTTGTTTGATTTTTTCCATTGTATTGAGTTCTTTGCTTTCTTTAAAGTTCCATATGCATTATAGTTATAAGTAATTTAAAATGTATTTAAGTAATTTCTCCTAGGCTGTGATTTGTCAGTCAAGTTTTTAGATAGTGTTCAATTTATCATCTTTATTTATTGTGCTGTTGGTGTTATAGCTAGTATACCTTTGCCTAATTCAATTATCCTGGCATATTTGCTCAAAGTCTGTTTTTTTTCTCCTTTGCATAGTTGCTTAAAATTAGCTCACCATGTCTGTGTGATCATTTGTGAACTTCATTAATCTTTACATCTATTCTTATGTGCATACTACCTAGGCTTTGGAGACCAAGCAATGTGATAGAATATGGGAGGCCCAACTATGTGACTTAAGCCCCTCAACCCTAGTCCCGAGGTCAGGGAGGTATATGGCAGGCCTTATGTCCTTGATGATGGGAAGAATGCTAATAATCCAGCATTCCTGAAGCAGGATAGCACCTGCTGAGGACAGTTATCAAAATACAGGCATCTGGGTATAGAGAAATTCTGGTTCTTCATTAATTTATTCCTATCTACCTTTGCCCCTGTGCTTCTTGCTTAGTAATAAAATGGGTCAGTCTTGAGTTTGTTGTGCTAGTCCACAAGAGGCAAGTTCCTCCCAGTTCCCCTTGTACTCCTAATTTTTTCTTGGTTTTTTTTTTATTTCCTGTCATTAGTCCTTCAGGTATCCAGGGGTCTGATCAGCCCCTAATATCATGGGTCAATTACCACAGTTTAACAGTTAGTCTTTGAATTAAACAAGTCTTTCAGTTTCATTTTTTATTTTGAAAAACAGTCTATTCTTGTTCCTTTTTATTTTCATATACACTTTAAGATCTAAAATTAGTAGCTGAGATTTTGATTGAAATTGTATAGATTCCATAAATTTGTTGGTGGGAAATTGCTATAATAACAAAATTAAGTGTTTCCTAGTTTATTCAGATCTTCTATAATTTTTTCTCTGTAAATATCATAGAGAATAGTATAAAGTTCTTGCAGCAATTTAAACAATTTATTTTTTAAGCATTTCATATATTTATATTAATATGAATGATAATACTTTTCTAATTTCAGTTTTTGTTTATAGTAAGTTTATAGAAGTGCAACTGATTCTTACACATCAGAATTAAATTCATTTATTTTCTGAAAAATTTCCTTAGAATTTTAGATAATTGTGTAGTCTGAAAATAATTTATGTTTATTTATTTATTGCATATAGTCTTAGGGTTTTCTTTGCGTGATTGCTTTAAATTCTTAAATAAATATTTTTAGTAGAATTGTCTGGGCATTTCTGCCTCTATAGAGACTACTACTTGGTTCTAAACTCCTTGAGGCTATTGCCCCACCCTTCTTCAGCGAGACATGGAAATTGAATTCATTTATAAAGTGTACAAACTTAGGTACCTTATCTTAGGATTCATTGTCCCTTACTTCCTAATGTTTGATATGTGAATGTCATTTTAATTTCACATCTTGAGAAAAAATAGAAGTATCAAATATTCCCAAAGTATACTCTCCTTTGTTAAAAGAAATATTTCCTTTATTTTATCTCTTCCCTAAAACCATAACTACACTGGTTTAACTAAATTCATATAAAGCATTACCTTTCACTCTGTCATTATGGAATCCTTGCATTTTCTACTACAGTGTTGGCAAAGCTATGGCATTTGTGCCATAGGGAACTGGTGTTATCATTGAAAGTTCTGCAATGTTCATGATTACTGGTCTACCAAAACACTGATTTATCAGATAGTACCCTCACGAACCAAGATATTATGTGATATCAGTTGATGTTTCGTATGTTTTAAAGTCTTGTCAGTTTTCAGGCCATATCATTCTCTCTATATTTTAGATATTAGGTAGGAAAAGTTATACATAGAAATATATGTTTTTTCATTATTTGGGAGTAATTGCCTCAAAGCAGGGGATATATCATGTCACTGATTTATTACTGGGGGAAATAGACATTGTCTTAATATCTTCTATTTCTAACTGAAATAAGTGACTGTGGTTACAAATTATTACTTGAGAGACTTTAAAGTCAATAGCTAGTTAGTAGTACAAATCTCCTTGTTATCAACTGATTTCACTAATTCTGAAAATCAAATTTCATTATAAGGAAAATTTTAAGTCCATCTTTGTTTCATAGAAAAATGTATATATGTAAATATTAGCATAGCTAATTGTAAGTCACTGCATATGTGTATAGACTTAAGTGTATGAAACAAGGATATGGTGAATGTGAGGAAGTAAAAGCTGTTTCAAAAGTCATAAAGTATCAGTTCCTAACCCAAATTACTTTGAGCAGATTGTTTGACATTGAGACATTAAAACTAATAACTCTACCAATTAAAAATATCTCTCTAACTTGGTCAAATAAGAAATAGAATGTTATATGATTATAATAAAAATTGTAAAGAAAAACATTAAGATAAAATCAACATAGAATAATATTGTTGGCTATAATTTGCAATCCAAATTATGGTTTTAATTTTTAACTGCTCACTATAAAGATGGTAATAATAACATAAAATTACAAAATTATTAGAAACAGAAAAATTAAAATGTGTTACATTTCAGAAAAATAGTGGGCTTGAACGTTATCTCTGTAATTTAAATAGAATCTTAGTGCAACACTTCATTACTGGCTTTGAGTGATGAAAATACGAGAAAAAGTCAGGTATGTATCTGACACCTGCACAAACATATCTGGAGCTTCCTATGAAGGCTAAGTACTGTGGTGTAAATAGTATACATAATGACTGGAATTCATTTTGTTTCAACTATAGCTTTTTATAACATCAATCTCATGTTTGTAAATATCAAAGCAGAAATCTTAGAATACTTTAAGGTTAAAATCAATTTATGTGAGTGGCCATTCCAGATAGAGATAAAATATATGTTTTATACTGTACTTTTAGCTTTTCAAATCATACTTTCTCCATTTAACACATACTTTCAAAAGGAGTTTCATTCTCTAGGAAACAATCTGCCAATAGGAGAGAAAGTACTATAAAGGGATCACAAAATGAAGTGCAGGTCCTGATCCAGGTCCATATTTTGTCACTTAAAATCCATGAAATCCTCTAGTAAATGCAAAAAGCCAAATTACATCACAGAGTCTCCTTCCTCCAAAACGCAACAAAATAGAGAGTCAAGTTAAATCCAGACTGAAGCTGCTGACAGCTCTGTTGAAAGCAGAAAGCACAAGCTCCTAAGGTGTGCCCCGACAGCAGGTGCCAGAAGGAAGAGCTGGAGGTCCCGGTGAGATAAGGCTCAGGGAGCTGTGCCCATTGCTCTTCGAGGCAACAGTAGTGAGAAAAAGAGATGTAATGACTTAATCCTGATTATTTTTATCCCAATTTTGAAAGGAAAAGGGAGTAAAAAACACCTTTCAGTAAATACATTTCTGAAGCCTGTGGAAGAGTCTCAAGAAGAATCTCAAGAGTAAAACACCTTATTATGGACACAGTGCTTCGTTAACTGTGCCATGATCCGAAAGCTTGCCATTTTTAATTTATGAACTGGGAGGGGGAAAAGAGACAAAGAACAAAGAGTTGCTGTAAACATCAACAAGCAATTGTTGTTAAGAGCATAGTACTTTTAAATTATGTTACCCAGGTTTAGTGTTATACATATGTAGTTACAGTTCCTTGGGGGTTAAGGCAGAGGGTTCCTTTAGACCAGAAGTTTGATACAAGCCTGAGTATCATACAAACACCCCATGTCTTACAAACTATGTCTACAAGGTTTTAGACGTGACTTCTTTGAGCCTAATTTGCCATTCTATCATGCACTGCTGTATTTGGGGGCAAATAGTTAGTTGACCCAAATTCATAGTTGTCTTAGTTACTTTTCACTCATTGCCAAGACAAAATACCTGATGCCCAAAATTAGGGAAGGAAAAGTTTATTCTTATAGTTTCTTGGGAGTTTCAGTCCTACTTAGTTGACTCCAAGTCAGCATGGCATGGAGGGGCTGCCATTCATGGTGGCTGCAAGCTGCAAGGCACGCTGGTGAGAGAGAGAGGGTGGAATCACGGAAGTGAGAAGAGGAAGACCCGCCTTCCCTTACACTGTATGTCGGCTCCACCCTGGGCGGGCACAGCACTCACATTGCCAGACAATAAATAAATAACAAGTCAATAACTCAGCTCCATCAAAATTATATGAGGACTTGGGAGTACATAGTATATCACCCAATACAATAGATTTTCAAAACAAAAGCTATGCTTGAAAAACTTTACACACTTAACTTAAGCAATTAAATTAAAGGTGGTCTTTCTTGTTCCTGGACCTAATTTAGATTCCAGTTGGACTCCATTTGGAGTGTGGGCTAAGGATAATAAGGAATGAAAACGTGGCAGTCTTGGAAGAGGTAAGTGAATTTTTTATGTGATAAAAATATACATAACTGGAGTGGAGAGGTTCTAAATTAGGCACACATACTATGGCCGTCTTATGGGGTCTGATTTCCTGCCCCTTGTGTGTGGGCTATACTTAGTAGCTTACATTTAAGGAAGAGACTGGCAGAAATTAAGTATGACTTCCTTAGTTTTCATAGTTTCTCTCTCTCTCTCTCTCTCTTCTCTCTCTCTCTATCTCTCTATCTCTCTCTGTCCCCTGCCTGCACTGACTTTCAAATTTCCACTTGAAGGAACCTGCTTGCCTGGAAGTGAAGTCATTCTACCAAAATTGTGGATTACCTAAGTACTGAGAAAGTGAGGCCCTGGTCAATGGTTGGGGAGAAACTGAAGCCTCTACCAACAGAAACATTCTGTCATGAAAGAGTTGAGAAGCCATTCTCCATCCTCAGTCATCCTTCAGATACTACCTAGACTGACAAAGATATCTCAAAATATGCAGGGCACTGGCATTCAGAAGAAATTTGTCTTAGCCTATAAGTATCACCCAGAAATGCTTAACAGTAACTCCTAAAGATTGAAACTGATTCTAAGTAATTTAACTGTGTCTCCCAAAAAAGAAAAAAGTTCAAATATATGTCTATGGTGAAAACTAGATCTCAGTAATGTAAAACTGATGCTGTCTCGCATCTACTAAAAGTTATAAGGCAAATAATCACTTATCTATAATCCATAGCAAAGAGAAATGTTCAATCAAAATAATGAAGAGATATAAATGGCAATTAGTTCACAAGGACATTAAAGCAGTCATTTTGACTGTATTTGATGTGTTCAAAAAGTTAGAAGAAGGACTTATTACACCAACCATACATAAGAAAAATAAAAATAAACTGGTAAAAAATTTAGACTAGAAAGCTAAGATTTCCAAGATGGAAAAAAAAAAGCTACTAAATAACACAAAATTAGACATTGAACAAAAATAAAGATTAAAGAATTGGAAACTTTTTAGTTAAATAAATACAAAATGCAGAAAGAAAGAAAGACTAAAAGAGAAAGTAAGAAACATCAGTTTTCTGGGACACCAAGATCCAACATATATGGGACAGGAGGTGGCTAATGCGAATAAAGAGATGTGTAAATCCTATTTAAAGAAAACAGTTGTCACAATATGTGGAACTGGATGAAAATAACAAACCTATAGTTTCCAAAAGTTCACTAAATCTCAGGATAAATACAATGAGAATATTATACTAAGGCACATCATAATGCAATACTTTAAACAAATGATTAGGAAAAAAATCCTTAATGGGAAAAATAATAGTCATAATAATAAGATGTGAAGAACAAAGACAGACAGTTGATTTCTGATCAAAAACAATCTAATTCAAAAGACAGTTGAAAATCATCTTTAAAGTATAGGAGATAACTATAACATGTAATTACTTATTCAGGGAAAAAAGATTTTTATGTACCGGGAATCAAACTCAGGACCTTGCTATTGCAAGGCAGGCACTATTCCACTGGGCTATATCCCCAGCCCAAGAAAAAAAATTATGCAAAACAATACAAAAGCAAATGTGAAACAAAGACATTAAAAGAAATACAAAAGTTGAAAGAATTCATCATCACTTTACTACAAGGAAAACAAATCAATCAGATATAAGAAAAATGATACCAAATGTATATCTGGATTTAAAGAAAGCAAGTAAACTCAAAATAAAAACTATGTAATAATAAAACATGATGCATCATTATTTCAATCTCTTTAAATGATAATTAACCATCTAACACAAATCTCACTTTGCAGGCAGATAATGTATGCTCACCACAAAGATGTGCACATTTAAATCCCTGGAACCTGTGGATTTGTTTCGCTACATTGGAAAGGAGAATTTCATTTGCAGATGAGATTGAGGTTGTTAATTAGTTGATGTTAAGATGGGATTCTTCACTAGGATTATCCAGGAGGGTCCAATCTAATTGTTAAGGTTCTTAGAAATTAAAGAGTGGCAGCATAGAGTCTTAGAGTGAGGGAATGTAGGGAAGATTGGACAAGGTATTGCTAACTTTGAAGACAGATGGGCACAAGATCAAGGAATAGTGAACAACCCCAGAAACTGAGAAACACAGAGAAACAGATTCACTCTTACAGTATCCAGAAGGAATACAATCATGTGACACCATGATTTTCACCTAATAAGATGTATTTTAGATTTATTTTTACACATTTTGGTAATCGTGCAAAAAGTAACAAAAAATATTGGAAAGGGAAAATTTTATTGTAAATATGAAATATTATGCCTGAAATCTAAAATTACATTACCACGTGAAGTGGACTGTGGATCATTTAAACGTATACACAAATCCTATATTAACAATGAAAATAACACAACAAAGAATTATCTAAAAAACTGACAGTGGAGACAAAATGGAATCATAAAAATTACTAAACATTAGAAATAGACAAAAAGAAAGAAGAGAACAAAGGGTACATGAGATAAATAGAAAGTAATTTGTTACTATAGTAAAATATAGCTTACATTGATTAATATACTACTTATATAATCTGCAAATGAAAAACAGTAGATGTTGTCACAAATTCAACAAACTTCTTGTTGTATGTTAATTAACTATTGAAGACTTTGAATAAAATATCTTTAAAATGAAACCAAACAATTTAGAGTTAAAGCAAAATTAAATTTAAAAGTGGAAAAGTTGCTTAAAGACTTAAGTCAATGAGTAAATGAATAATGCTTTAGAATATTGATATTAAAATCTGGAGAAGTTAACAACTAAAATTTAGTAAGGTATATGCAAAATAAAAACATATGTGACTGAAAATCTCTTTGTTCTATCAATGGTAAAGGTTAAAATATACCACATTCAAAGTAAACTCTGTTTTACTTTAAAAGCTAATGTCTGTATTTATAATCCTTTTAACTTAGAGGAAATTGTAAGTATTTCATATTAAGCAAATACATATTTTATACTTTGTTTTTTATGCATTAAAACTAATTTAATAATATTTTATTAACATGAAACGTAAACTGTCATGATCTCAGTCTTCCATGAGACTGAGTGTAGGAAAGCCTTGATGAGGTATTGCCTCTGTGGAGATGGAGAGGCACCATGGGCCAAGAAATGGGGTCACCCCAGGAACTGAAATAGGCATGGAAACCAATTCACCCTTAGAGCTTACACAAGGAACAGAGTTGTAGGATATGACGGTGCAATGAAGTGCACATAAAACCTGATCATATTTATCTCCAAGTGCTGAAATTTAGGATTATTTTCTTTACTGTCTTTTTTTATTTGTTACATTGCTGAGGTTTTCTTCTGAAGATCATGTTAATATAAGTAAAATTATCATGCAAAAAATTTAATCTTAAATGAGTAAAACTTGCCAGGCTCAACTTTTAATTGAAAAAAAAATCTATTTGGTCTACAGAAAAAGAAAGAAGCCATACTGACTTCTTAAAATATGGAGTATAATGAGTATCAAATAAAAATATATGAGAAAATGCACTGTGAAGTAAGATGTTATCAACTGATTATTACCTAAACGTCAGGACTTTGTCAATATGTGTAGAAATTTTCAGACCAAATATCACACTGAGAAAATGATGTTGTTCCCCTTCATGTTATAAATTTAGAATTGGAGAACAAAATATATATTTTAAATACATATGGGATCTAATTAAAAAGAAACTGAATATGCTACAAATAAACAGGCTACCAAAACACTGAGTAGGGAGTTAGACTGGAAATTATGCAGCACAGGGGAGACCTGAATGGCACCAAGCTGGAGCTGAGCTCCATGAACAGCCATGATCTTCCCACTCCACGTCATGTGTATCACAGGTGAGCTGTAAGAATCTGAGTTCCATCTCAGGGGTTGATTAGACATGGAGAAAATAGGAACAAAGACAAATCAATAGGTCTGATACATGACGAAAATGTCTTGAACCAGGGTGGCAGCAGCAGTGACGAGATGGATAACACAGACAAGATTTGGAAGATAAACTCCACAAATTGACTAATGAATTGAAACAGAACATGATCACAGAAAATGAAACAAAAATCAAGAGAAACAGGATCATCTTGGAAGAGCTAACTACATATAAGGAATTAAAATTATTGTCACAAATTTTATTTGAAGAAGCTAATAACTTGCTTCTTGGCAACATTTTTTATGTAAGAATGTTCCATTCAGACAATGATGCAGGGCAGAGAACTAGAGGGCCTTAGGCCAGAAGTCCAAGATAAGGAATCTTTCTCAAATGATTGTTCAGTAGTCAAAAAACTGTGAAAGAGATGTGAGGGCTTAGGACCTTCTTTAGAGACCAAAATAAGGAATATGAAATAAGGAATAAGAGTTGATGTATCTTGATCTTCTAAAATCCAAAAGCTGATGATCAGATAAGGCAAAGGATTTGACAAACTTTTCTTAACATCAGAAAAGGATTTGCAAATTGGCTTTTTTAAACCCAAGTTCATGCTAATATTCCCAAACTCACCTCTCCATATCTACAAACAAAACAGAAAGCATAAATGGAGTTCATCTTACAGCTTCAGTGAGTTACATCATTATTCATGAGATAGCACCCTTGATTTCATCACTCTTATATTTTTACATTAAAATATAAAGAATACATATGAGTATCAAAAGAATCCAAAATTGTATTTGTTATACATAGAAATGTTCATATAGGTCTACAAATTTTCCAAACATGAACATACCTATAAAATTTTCACTAAGAATGAGAAACAGAATAATACCAGCATTTCCATAGGTTCTCATTTCTCCTCCCCTTTCTTAATCCTCTGTCTCAAAGAACTGCCATCTTGATTGTTAAAATTAGCTTAATTTTGTTGAGCTTTGAACTTACAATAGATTCATAGATGTTTATGCTTGGTATCTATTTTTTAATTTGTTATAGTAATTTGACTACTATTACAGTAATAATTCATGATGCTTCTTAGAGAAAAATGTGTTCATCTTCACTGCCATACTAAATTGCAACCAATTCATCCTTCTATTCATCCACTGCCCACTGTAAATATTGCTAATATAAACATTTTATATATATATGTCTTTTAGTATACCTGTATATGTATTTCTGTTGACTCTATCAATATTTGCCCTTAACCTGAATCTTCAGGTAGAATAGAAACTATTTAAAAGTTTTTCAGTTCCCAATATTCAATATTCCCAAAGCAACATACAAAATTTTAAATTTCCCCATATTCTTGACAATACATAGAATTTGGACTGTGTGTTTGAATAATTTTTATTTTAGCCCTTAACAAAGGTGTGACATGCACTGGACATTCTTTGTTTGCAAATTGTTTTATGCTAATTACAATGATTTTGAGTCCAATTTCATACGTTTATCAGCCATTTGGAAAATCTGTTTTGTAAAGTGCTTTCTCATATCCTGTTTTTCTAATGGTATGTTTTCATTTTAAAAATAATTTGAAAAATGTCTTTATTCTGTATTGTAGCAGTTTTAAAAATACTAAATGAGTTACAGGCAAATAAAAATCAAACTATATAAATATCATTTCAATATTATATCCAAGTAACAAAACTAACCTTAAAAGTTGTCTTTCCATATAGATTGAGAAGTACGATAATGCAGATGAAAATATGTATAATAATGAAAAAATTGTATACTTTTCTCGTTGCTGACACAAAATTTCCAATGCTCAAAGTTTAGTGAGAGAAGGTTTATTTGGTGCACAGTTTGTAGACATTTCAGTCCATAGTGAGCTGCCTTCAAGGCAAAGTGGCATGGGATACAAGCATTACAGAGGAAAAACTGTTTATGGTGGGCAGAAGGTAATAAAGCAAGCAAATAGGCAAGACAAGCCTCTTTCCACTCCTTACATTGTATCCAGGTTACCAGTATTAGTGTGGCAACAAATGAGTCAGTGGACTGATTTTCTAATCACACACCATTAATTCGAGCACAATTAATCCTAGCATCGCACCATGAATCAATCACACACTCTAGATTCACCTACTTCTGAAAAAACCCCACCTATGACTGCATGAAGGTTGGGGGGACATCTAAACACGAGGCATAACATTCTGATCCTAATCCTCCAAAGACTCATGCATATCCTTTTATTCGAAAGGAATTTAGTCCATCTCTAAGAGCTGCAAAAGTCTTAACAGTTTCAGGATGAATGAAAAGTCCAAGTTGAAACTGTATCTGAGATTTAAGGCAAATTCTTAGCTGCAAGTCCCTGTTCAAATCAAAAGAAAGTTAAACATTTAAAATGTGTAATGTCACAAGACAGTCCTTAATATTACAAAAGACACAAATGGGAGATACAAAGAGATAGGACCAAAGCAAGTCTAAAATCCAGTCAGCAAACAGTAAGTTCTATAGTTCCTAGTTCAGGATTCAAGCCAATCTGTGGCAAAATGTGAACTCCAAAGGGCTTAAATGGCTCTGCCCCTAAGGCCCTCAGTGCGATTGTAGCTCCCAGGGCTTCTATCGTGGGCTAGTTCTGCTCCTTCCTTGCAGTTTTCCTCAAATGATCCATGTTCCTAGCTTCTCCAAACTTCTGGGGTCTCCACTGCACCTTTGACTTCACGTTCACAGATTCACACACTACCCTCTCAGGGGCACACAGCTTGGCCTTCCAGATCTTCTTCTGAAATCTGGGTGGGAGCCTTCCTGATCTGGCAACTCTTGCATTCTGCAATGCACCTAAAACCAGCACAAGGTCTGCTTCTAGCTGGAGCAATAAACAGGCTTCTTTCTGTCTTGGTTGTAGGCTGCCAACACCTATGAACTAAATCCCAAGGAAAAACTTTCCAAGGTCATGGTCATTCCGAAATATGATATTCTGAGGCTCCCTTCTGAAAGCAAAGTCCTGAAGTCATTTTTTCAATTGTCCTCTGAAATACGTGGCTTTTTCTTACTAGTCTTTTCAGTGACCAATTTCACCACTGTTCCATTTTTGCAGGATATAACTTTACTAGAGT
The DNA here is from genome assembly GCA_004363535.1 of Dasyprocta punctata. Lineage (NCBI taxonomy): Eukaryota > Metazoa > Chordata > Mammalia > Rodentia > Dasyproctidae > Dasyprocta > Dasyprocta punctata. The sequence continues at coordinate 16,052 of RJWM01010801.1, forward strand.
TTCCTTTCCAGCCAAGCTCACAGTATTTTAAATCAGTTTGGTAGACTCTTTGCTCCTGACTCTCAAAATAATTCTGGTTAAAAGCCCCCAGCAGTAGCCAGGCCACCACCTCAATATTCAACTGCATTAAAATTTTTTGCCAAGCCATGACACACATTGTCTGGAGTCCAACAACCAATAGAATCCTTCTTCCCAGCAGAAACCTCCCTTGCCAGGTCTCTTTTGGCATCATTTCTACCATCATTTCTATTCTGGTCTTCTGAACTCTGACAAGAATCTTCCATCAAGTACATCATATGGTGTTCCAGCTGTACTTTTTCAGCCAGCATCTCCAAACCTTTCCTAGCTCCTCGCCTTCCCACAAACCAGTTCCAAAAGTTTGTATGTCGCATGGTCATGTACAGTCACAGCAACCACTCTTCTCGGGTACCAAATTCTGTCTTAGTTACTTTTCTCACTTCTAAAACAAAATACCTAATGCCCAAATTTAAGAAAGGAAAGATTTATTTGGCTTACAATTTGTAGACATTTCAGTCAATAGTCACCTAACTCCAAGGCAAGGTGGCATGGCAGACAAGGATTGCAAAGGAGAAACAGTTTATGGTGGGCAGAAGGTAGTAAAGCAAGCAAGAGGGCAAGATACAACTATTTTGATCCCTCACATAGTATCCAGGCCACCAGGATTAGGGTGCTGCCAAAGCAATTAGTTGATTGATTTATTAATCCTGCACCCTTAATCCTAGCATCGTACCATGAATATCACACACTCTAGATTCACCTTTAAAAATGCCCCACTAATGACTGTATGAAGCTTGAAGGGGGCATCTAAACACAAATAATAGCAATATAAAAAAAGAAAGCATATAAAATCTACTGAGAGCTAGCATGCTCTAAACTAAATGTTTTTTATACATAGTTTTCTTAAATATTTTTAATAAAAATATAAAGTGCATGTTTTCTATTTCCCATAGAGAAGAATAATGTATTTTAAAGAATTTAGGCCAGGGATATAGCTCAGCAGCAAAGCGTATGCCTGGCAAGCACAAGGTTTGATTCCCAGTACAAAAAAAAAAAAAAAAACCACCACACACACACAGTGAATTTAGGTAATTTTCACTGTGTGTGAAGTTACACGGTGGGATTATAGTGCCATCTTTATTGCAATGGATCACTCCATAGTCATGAAGACAAAAGGTATACACAATAACTAGAAACACCAGAGAATTGTGGGCCTTCCTACCCAGAAGGACAGTACTAATGAGAAAGATCAAGTTGAATGAAACACAATTTCCTTTTATTTGGTAGAGGATCAAATTTGTCCCCCACCTCAGTCATCATGGAGAAATATTGTTTGTTAAGGTCAGATTATCAAGAATTCTTATTCCTTAATCCTTACTATGTAGTACACAATAAACACTATGAAAATATTTCCCAAATTATGCAATTGAATTTTACTTTTATGTTCTCTATAAATACAGAAAATTTCTAAATTGCTAATGTAAATTGTCTTTACTCAAGTCTTAATAAAAAGGAAAAAGATGTTAAAATATTGTCTATCTATTGTCAAGTAAGCAGACATTTTAAAATGTATTGCATGGCTTCACAACACCTTTTCTGTAAAATAATTGCTTGATTTAGATTTGAATTTGAAAAAGAATTCGCTGGCGTAGTAGTTGACAAAGGAATGCTGACTCTACCTTTCAACACTTATTTACAACTGAAGAAGAGCAAACAAATCAGGTATCCACTTTGATTCTAAGTAAAAAGAATTACACTGTTAAAGTAGAATTTGTACGCATCAAATTATCCTTAGATTAACATACATACAAAAACACATCTCTTTTTTCTCTCTCTCTGACACACACACACACACACACACATACACACAACATACTCTGAAAGAAATATACTTGCCGTATAAAAAATGCAGAAGTGCCTGAAGTGAAAAACCAGACTAGCTTCCTCTTCACACATATTCCCTCCCTCTTGTTTCCCAGAATCACTTTCAAGGGCATCTGCCCCACTTACTAATGTTTCCATCACCTCTCAAAAGCAACACAAGCTCAGGACCAAGCCTTGAATATGTGGGCCTTTCAAGATCTAAGCTAGAGCACTGTGCCATGCTACAAACAGGGTAGGTACTTTGATGAGTATCTCCACTTGTCACTGATTCTGCAGGACCCAAGTAGAGGCTATTTTTTACATGAGTTTCTACATTAATATGTAGAGATCTTTCATAATTTTCTCACCTTTTCATGTTAAAACAAAGTGTTACAATTTCTCTCCTGAATCTGGAGCTCTTATCTGCTTTAGGAATTTTGCCTGTGGTGATTTAGTTTTTCTAAAGCAGTCAGATGCTCTGTGATGCGGATGAGAAGATCTTGTTGATTGTACAGTAATAAAGTAGAGCTCTCACTGCCTCACAACCTCACTATCACAAAGAGCACTGGAAGGAAAGCAAATCTCCAACTTAATTTTTCATTGCATATAAACATTTTTGCAGGTATAAATAAAAATGATCTATACAAAAGCCAATTCAGTCCATACCTCCTGTCTTCACGATTTCGGATAATCAACTTCTATAGAAAAAATTGTACAAAGCCAAACATAAAACATACCAGAGACAGGATGATCTAACATTTGATCCGGATTAGGAGACAGGATACTCTAAAATGGGTATAGAAGGAAAGAGTAGAGTTTTGACTTTCGATCCTTCTCTGAAGGTTCTTAGTTGGCCTGGTTCATAAAACCACTTATTAAGGTTGAGCTGGTGGCATACTACTTTTGGTGAACTCTATTTTGGACAACACTTATTTTATTGACAAAGATGTTTCTAACACCTTTTTGTTAACTCTAGGACAGACTCAGTGATTTTTGCAACTTTAGCTTTATCTATTTCTACAATGTAGATTAATTTAAGGTGTTTATTAACTGCATCCCAAGTGTTTTAAAGAATACTCAGCAGCAATCATAGTGACCAGGGAGATTACAAAAGTGTGATTCCTGCATAATCCATGAATAATAAGGATTAGAGATTTTCTGTGTTGCATATTTGCAACATAATTTGATTCTTTGACTGTTAATCAGCATCCCCTTATTGGCATAATACACTTGAGATAATCAATTTGAAAAGGGGAAATTTTGGTCACAGTTTCAGAGGTCTCAGTTCATGGTCATTTGGAGCTATTACGCTGGGCGTCTCATAGCACAGTACTGCATGATAAGAGCATGTGGCAAAGGAAGCTCATTTATCTCAAGTCATCCAGGAGGCAGAGAGGGAAGAAGGGTAGGGGCCTGTGTTGCAGAATCCCTTTCGAGGGCATGGCACCCAATGATGTCACTTTTTCCCACTGGGCCATATATTCTATAGGTTCCATCAATTCTCAATAGCACCATCAACCTTTAAAACGTGGGCCTTTGGAGGAGACTGAAGATCCAAACTATAGCACTGAGCCACGGTACTTGCAGAGCTGGTACTTTGATGAGTCTCTTGTTGACCACTACTTTGGTGTGGGTATGTTCCCCGGCTTGCAATAGACATCAGGCATGGATAGAAAAGTTTAAATGTCAGTTGTCCTATGAGTAAGAGTCAGACTCCTTTCTTTTCCAGTTTTCACTAACTCCTACTATTGTTGCTTTATTAGTTTTAGTTTCAAAGATCTCTACAATCTTCTTCAACAGTGAAACTTGATTGCACATAGTAGAAAGAATGAAAAGGGTTTTCACAAATTTTCCTTAGCAGCTTGGATTCTTTGGGCAAATTCTAATATTTTAACCCTTAAATACAACCAGTTATTTATTTCCTCTTCTCCTAGACAGCAGAAATTGACTGCTGTCCAAGAACCCAGAATTTCAGTAAAGTAGCTACTTATTTACTTGCTCCTGAGAGGAAAATACCAAGCATGCTTCAACAGAGACACATTTTCCTCTAGCTGAAAAAACAGAATATTCTGGGAGACTGGTGTCTTTTTAAGTAGGGAAAAGAACAAGCTTATTATCTAAAAGCATTTTTGAACATTTGCATCCATGATGTCAGTTTTTATATATCGGGACATCTTGTTTAAGAATCTAGTTTAGAAATTGTAGGCAATTAACTTCCTCTTTCCCAGATATAATAAAGGTAGAGAACTTTAAGAGTATGTTGAGTTATTTTTTGCATTTTGTTCTTGCTTTTCATTAAAATCCACCTAGTATACAATTATTGGGAGACTATTTTGTTAGAGATTCTAGAAACAGGATATTCAGTGGTGAACAAAAGGGGACCCTGCACTTATGGAATTCATACTGAGATGACTCACACCTCATATACCTCTGTGACTTTTTCTCCTAATTAAAATATATAATATTACAGAAGAATTTCAAACCACATATGTGGTTACTTTCCCATCCTTGAGGAGAGTTTAAGTCATACCCATTCCTCCTGAATGTGAACTTAGTGATTTAGTTCCAAAGAGCAGAATATTAAAAGTGGGACGTAAGACTCGACCATGGAGAATTCTAGAAAATGCTGACTCAGAGAGGTGATCATACTTCATACCGCCAATGACATGTCACGTGGATGCCATGTACCTCTGATATAATGTGATGAGAAAAGCACTTTACTATTGTGTTCTTCCTCCCAGAAAACAATGATAATCCCAGCCTAACCATCAGAAAAATGCAGAAAAGGGATCTACAGTCATAGTATGAACACTAAGGCAATTATTTACTGGGTATAATACAACAAGCAAACAGTAAATCATTACTAAATGCAACTACTATACCTCTACCAATAATAGAAAAGAATTCAACAGTAATAGCATAATGCTAACTGAGTAGCTAATGATTAATGAAGCATAATTTTTGTGCTAGTAAAGATGGAGTGGATGAGGAACAGGAACATTTTTTAAAAATTGATAAATTAAGCAATGAAAGATAAGCAGGAGAGAAAAGTGAGATAAAGGATCTTATTAAAATAAAAGGAAATTAATAGAATTAGATGAAGGTAACTTAAAAAACATGAAAAGGAAGAAAAAACAGTAAAATAGAAAAAAAAGAAAAGTAGAAAATAAAGGAAAAAAATTAAAAAAGGAAAAACAAAAGGAAAAAACTCTAAACTCTAAAAACCAATGAAGAAAAATTTAGCCCAAAGTTATTATTCCGTGTTTTTGAATGAGTTGTTTCATTTCAGAAACAGCAGTATTGGAATCCAGTAAGTTACAGTTTTGCTTTACTTAGCATTATGCCTTGTGGGTTTGTTACATGCTCCTCACCTCTGCTCCAGTGGCCCCTCTTTCTAAACACCCCAAGCTGTGGCAACTATCCAAGCTGAAGTATGTCCAGCCTCATGTTGTCAGATGGGGACAGAAGTAATCCAACCTCTGATCTCTGTGCTTGATGTAGGCAGTGAGTCAGTGGTTTAAGCAGACTGCTGGACACAGTGTCAGTTATTTTAGACCCACTCACATTTCAAAGCCACACAAGCTGGGCCTGGCTTCTTAACACAGAGTGCAGATTTCCATGTGATTTCCTGCCTGAGTTAAATCTTAGAGCACTAGTAGCAAGCCTATGGTACACGTGCTTCAGTGGACTGTATTGCATTATTGAAAGCTCTAAAATGTTCACTGTCATTGACTTAGGGATTTTATGTCTAGTGCACTTTCTCTCTCTCTCTCTCTCTCTCTCTCTCTCTCTCTCTCTCTCTCTCTCTTTCTGTTTCTCTCTCCCCCCACTATCTACCTCCTCTGGCTGTCTCTCAACTAGTCACTGTGGTAAGATAACCCTGGAAAGCGTAGTTAAGTTTTTTAAACAATTAATCCTTTTCCAAAATGGCTCCTGATTAAACCCTCTCAAATAAACCATCTCAAATACGGCAGGTTTTACACTGGATTCTTTGTCCAACTCTAGTCTGCAGTGTAAAAGGAGCCACTTTTGGAATCAACCCTACTTTGTTATTTTCAGTTTATAATAACCAAGGGATTTTCTTGGGGATAGTGCTGTTGGCCCAATCTCTTGTTTCTCCTTCAAGCTGCTGACATTCTCCATACTTACCTTCTTTCCTTGGGCATTGGGGTCATTCACAATAAGGTTCAGTGACTGGTTGGTGTTTCTTCTGTCCCATGCAAGAATGTCTTTTATTTCATTTTCATTCTTTAAAAAATTCTTTTACTGGGTCTATAATTACTTTCACCCTTGTTACATTAAAAATGTCATCTCACTGTTTCCTGGTTTATAGTTTTTGACAAGTATTTCGCTGTCATCTTTGTTTCTGTGTGCATTGTATGCTTTTTAATCTGCATGCTTGCAGTATTGTCTCTATCACTGATTTTAAGGAATCTAATTTGATGTTACTTTCTTCATATGTTGTGTGCTAAGAACTTACTGAAAATTTTTGATCTTTTGGTGTAGTTAGTTGAATAGCGATCCCAGAAGTTATGTCCACCACCCAGAACCTTTTACTATGATCGTTTTTGGGTAAAAATCTTTGTAGATGTAGTGCAGTTATAGGTCTCAGGATGAGATTTTCCTGGATTATTGATGTGGACTCTAGATCCAATGACAAGTGTACATAAAAGTGAAAGGCAGAGGAAAATTTGAGACACACAGAGGGCAGGGACACATAGACACAGTGATAGAGACAAGAATCATGCAACCAAAACCAGGAAATGTCTAGAGCTCCAAAAACTGTGAGACAAAGAAGGATCAACCCTTAAAATTTTCAAAGTAAGAATGGCTTTGCAGTTACCTTGGTTTAGGGATTCTGACTTCCAGAAATACACAAGGATAAATTTCTATTGTATTAAGCCATCAAATTTTTAGCAATTTTTTTGTGTCAGCTCTAGAAAACTAATGAAACAAAATTACATTTTAATAAAATTTGGAAAAATTTCAACCATTATTTATACAAGTTGTTTACTCTCTCGTTCTTTTTTAGGGTTTTTGATTATAAGAATTTAACTACCAAATGTTTTCCAAACTATCCTAATGCTGTTTATGTATGTTGGTCTTCTTCGCTCATATTTCATTTTATATTTTTTAATGACATTTCTAAGGTCACTAATCTTTTTGGCTGCAATGTAAAACCTGGTGCTTTTCCAATCCATTGCATTTACCATCTCCAACATCACAGAGTTTTCATCTGTACAAGTTTATATTGGACCTCTTCTTAAATATCGTGTGCATTTCTGTATAGTCAGTCTTTGCACTAGCTCTGTGAACATGAAGAATACAATCATAATAATTATTTTAATGCCTTTATGTGCTAATGGATTTTTTTAATCTTTACTGTGGGCTGTATTTTTCTATTGCTTTGCGTGCTGATGATTTTGATGGGATGTCAAAATTGTTGTACATTTTATATTTTAGGTGTTGAGTCTCTTAAAAGTCATATAAATATTCTTGGAGTTTGTTCTAGGAGCAAATTAAGTTGAAAGCATACATATATGCATATATATATTAGGCTTAGTTAGGCAGGATCGGGTATAATTTCCTTTTGGGTTAAATTCCTCTGGACTAAGTTAATATCATTCTTAGCACTATAACAAACTCTCCATACATGGTGAAACAATCTATGGTGTCTGCTGGGAACAAGTATTCTTCTTGGCTCTAAGAGCCCTGTTTCTTCTCCTGTCCTCAAGTAGTATTTCCAGACATAAGCACTGATCAAACCTCAGCTGTGTATTCTAGCCGACCATCTGAAAAAATTCTCAAAATTTTTCTCTCTGTTGTTGTTTTCTATCTCAGATCCCCTCTGTGAACTTTGTTGCCTTGGTTTCCCTAGAAACATAACAAAATATACTCCTATTAAAAATCTGCTTCCTTTTTCCTTGGTCTATTTTTCCTGTTCCTTAGCTTAAAAACTTTCTTTAGGTTCAGAATTTCCTTTCTCACACAATGCTTTCTTTCCTTGGCTGTTGTACAATATCTTGAGTGCTGTTGATCCAGATGTTTTGTTGCTTTCAGGTGATAAAGTAAATCCTATTACACTTTACCAAAACAAAAATTCTACTTAGTTTTGGTTGCATTCTGGATAATGTGAATAAAAACATTTAGAGCCTCTAGATGCAGTTATAGTCCTCCAAATACAAACTTCCCTTTAGAAAAAAACAGAATAGCATCAGACCACTTTGACACTGGAGGTTGGAGTTTAAACTTCATTAGCGTCGTTCACTTTACTTTTTCTGTTTTTTTTTTTTTAAGGTGTAGTAAGTACTTCAGAGGTCTCAAGGGAAACCTGAAATCTTTTTCTAAATCCTCTAATTTGTTAGACTATGAACTCTGAATTCTGTCTGCACTCCTGGGAGCTTCTAGTCTTTGCACAGTTCTGTATCTTGTAAGATACTGATGTCTGCAGCAATCTAGATTCAAAGGAATGCTATGCAGATTTAGGGACTACATGTTACTTGGCCTCCTGCGATATTTTTCTCCCCAATGTTCAAATTCCCCTTGCAGACTCATACTTTTGTCTGTTTCCTCAGCCCAGAAATACCTATGCTGATTGCAGGACTCAGAACATTCTGAAGATCTGAGGGCTGTCCCCAGGGGAAAAAACTTGGTATATATAAAACTCACCTAGTATGTTTTCCTTCTGTTATAGATATCTTTTCTAGTTCATTCCTTCTTACTGAGGTTGCTTTTAAGTACTTGTCTTTTACATTTTGTACTGATTTAATAGTTGTTATTGGCAGCAGGTTTAGTTTGTTACTCTGCCATGACAACAACCAGTCTTCTCTCTGTTATTTGGAACACTTTTAAAAAATACCAATGGTTGGGCCTCACTCCAAACCAATTAAGTCTAAATATCTCCAAGTGAGGTCCAGGCATTCATATTTTTAAGTTCTTTCCAAGTGATTCATATATACATAGAGATCTGAGAGCCACTGGTCTAGATTGACTAGTATTGACAGCTGACTTGTATTTCCTTAATCAAAATCAAAATCCCTGTTTTTAAGACCTTAGAAACTAATTTGCTAATGAGAGCTTTCATGGATGAGTAAGAGCTACTGATTCTGAGGAGCAGCAGAAACTTTATACAGCAGTGTCCCTTTCTTTTCTGCAGCCGTAATCCATTAGTAGCAATGTCCACAATTGTTCATTCCTTCATTGGGAGAACTGGACGCAGGGTGCAAACCAGAGCTATACCCGAGAAGGCAAGCTGGCATTGCCTTCCTATATCCCCTCAGTTCACCTGCACTTTTCAGGTACACTTTTCATCTCTATGCAAGATGGCTCTGACATCAGGGGTAACCCTGCCTGATTACAGTTCTGATTGGAAAATACAGACTTTGCAATACTTCTCTCTAACTACATGGGGTTTTAAATTTCTTGAAAATGGAAGTTTGGATTTCTAAGCTATTGCTTTGCCTTATGAAGTCATTTTTTTTCACTCTTCAAAGCTTGTGATAGGATGCTTACTAGTTTTATATTATATATATAAAAATATTGGTAGTTTCATATTTCTTCCATAATTGTATTGACTCTAAGGTTGAATATAAAGGTAGCAGTCATAAATAACTGAGAGTTTGGGTGCATAAAGCAAAGTATTTCAGTTCAGACTAAATGTACACTTTTATTCCCATTAAGTTCATAGTAGTCATTTTCCCTTTAGATATATGTGCTTATAACTGTGAATTTTCAGGAATATATCGGACATTTTTAAGGTTTTTGTCTCCCAGTTTATCACTTCCAGCGGGTGGCGGAGGGGAGCTGGGAAACTTGCATTAGATTGCCCACTTTGTGAAGATATGAAAAGGCAAAAGTATAGTTAAAAACCTATGGTTTTCTCTTGGGAGAAAGAAGAAAGCTAATAGTTTCACTGTTAAATCACTAGCTATTACTATTAGCTTTTAAATTATAGCTGCTTGTTAGCATTAGAAACCATGATTTTCTGAAGTACACCATTTATTTTACCCTTTGTAAGAGAACAGTAAGCCAAAATGCTAAAATTCATACTCACACCTCTTAGTAAATCATGACTCAATGTTCACATACTGGTCCTTACAAGTCTTTTTCCTTTTTAGTCATGCATGTGACTGGGTGAAAGACTTTGCCTTCATCTCTTTAGAATGTAATTTCTTTCTCAATTGAATAGCACCCATTGATTAACCCAATCTAAGATAACCTTAATTTTAAAAGTTCTGACACTCATAAAGATCCAGAAATCTCCAGAAAAAAAGATCATGAAGAAACAAATTAAAAAAAAATAGAGAAACCTATGAAGAACATATTAAAGAAGTTTAAGACGGTTCTGAAGCGAGTGATACTTTGTGAGAGCTTGGCAATTCTCACAAGTATTTGAAGTGTGATCAAAAGCTCCTTGTTCACCTGTACTCCTTCTTCACTGAATACTAAACAGGAAAAAAATGATATGTTTAAATTAGCCTATGCAGATTTCTGTTAGACCAAAGTCCTAACCTTAGCTCTAGTGATAATTAGCAAGTGAATGACATTCAGGGTTATCTGAAGTCTGTAATGTACGGGATACTAAAAGGCTTCAGAGAAAATTCTAACCAGAGTTTCTTAAACAAATGGTATCCCAGGTGCATATGACAGTTGTTTTGGGAAAATTCACAGGACTTGTCCTTACAAAACTTTTCTACTTTATAATATAAGCTCAACATGACTTAGACATGTTTGAAAGAAGCTTCACTAACACTTGCTGTGTCTCAACCACATAATTGAGAAGGGTTAGGGAAAAAGTAAGAATAAAGGAGAGGAAATAAGGAAAGAAAATTTTTTAAAAAATAGATAAAATATAGTGGAGAAGATAATCACAATCAACAGAATGTCTAACCCTGCTATTTCAAGCAGTGCCAGAGTTCTAAACCAATTATTATGGCCTTGTATTATAAACTTCATTTTTTAAAATCAAAATAATCTGATTTTATTGTAGGCACACAAGTTTTTCCAGGTGAATTCTAAGAAAAACTATAATAAATCTCTGAACTGTTTTTGAATCACTGTCTCACTATACAGTTCAGGCTGGTCTTGAACTCACTGTGTAGCACAGGCAGGCCTCAAACTCACAGCGATCCTCCTGCCTCAGTTTCAGAAGTGCTGGAATTACAGGCCTGTGCTACCATGCCCAGATGAACTTCATTAACTGACAAGCATGGCAAATTGAATTTCCACCAACACCAGTAACAAATTTACTTTAATCAGTGGTGGCATTAGATAGAATCCCTTTGCAGCGATTCTCCTAAACTGTTCATTAGAACACATTCTCATTTCAGTAAAAATCAGTAAAACATTTAAGAATATGTGCTTTCATTCTAATGAAGATAAGTTAGATCATTGAAGAGATATTCTGTATCTCTTTATAGTCTATATTTCTATTCCAAAGATCTACACCATAAAAGCGTGGGTATGAGAAACAAACCATGGAAGTGCTCTCCCTGCCTCAAAAATGAAAAATGATGATGACAAGAGGAATCAGAAAGTAGTTTACACAAGTCTGGCAAGTACTACGGGGCAATGCAATTCAGTTGTTCCCTGATCAATACAACAAAATGCCACCAACAAACCCAGTGAGCACAAGCCCTCATGAGGCACACCGTTGTTAAGTTGCATCCAGAAGTCCTCTCGGGCTCCACAAAGATAGCTTCCTACCAGAAGCTGACTGTATGTACACATTGATTGCATCTATGAGCCTGTTGTCCAACAAAAGTTTCATAAAATACTTCCTTTTTTGGATAAAATATAATTTAGTAACTAATTTTAAATAAAGATGAATTTTAAATAAGTACCTAAAAACCTGTTGGATCTTTTGACAGAGGTAGAAGATGACCTGAAAATAAACTAAATGTAGAATAATTATTTTTTTAAAAGTCTGAACTAGTGCCCGAGTCTCTGAGCAGTATTTGTGTTCACTCAGTGTAAAAAGATTTTTATTGGGTTGAGAGTAAAGACTCATATGGAGAAATGTAGTTTGAAAAGGAAACTTAAAAACATGATTCCTGAGTCCAGTAATTCCATGCTGAATCTGAGGTGGAATAAAAAGCCCCTCTTCTGTGGGAATAGTGACAGTACTAAGACTTTGAAGTCCGGTCTTGATTTACAACTGCTTACTGCAACATGGTCTAAATTAAACTGTACCACCTTTCTGAGCTTTGGTTTTTGTGTAGACATTAAAGGGTTGTATTGGATATCTTCTGGCTATAATTTAAAATTGTTTAAATCCATGACTTTAATGAAACAACAGCTTTTGCATGTTTAATTCACCATTCTGTATTGCTAGAATTTTAGGAGTGGGTCACAGAAGTAACCTAGCAACTAAAGTAAGACTTAAAAATGTTAAATGCAGTGTCATTCTGTCATTGCATAAATTTTCATGGTACTCTTCCATATATATTATATTAATTCTCTCCCATTTTTTCCTGTTACCACTGTGTGATAATTAATTTTGTGAGTCAACTTGACATAATTGATAGATGTCAAATTGCTATTAAAACATTAGTTTTGGATGTGTCTGTGACTTGTCTGTGGCAAAGATTACCATTTGCATCATGAGACTGAATAAAGAAGAGTGAGTTTCATCAGTGTGGATGAGCATCATCTAACCCCTCCAAGACCAGAATGCATCAAAAAGGGCAGATTAACATCCCATTGTTTCTCTGCTTGAGCTGTTACATCCCTTTTATTTTGCCTTTAGACACTGGAATTTCTTGTTCTCCAGAACTCAGATACTAGATTTTATACCATAGACTCACTTGTTTCACAGACCTTCAGACTCAAACTAAATCATATTGCTAGTTATTCTTTTCTACTTTAAGACAGTATTTTATATGACTTTTCAACTTTTATGATTAGATAGACCATTCCCAATAGAAACTAACTCTCTCTGTCTCTCTCTGTCTCTGTCTCTGTCTCTGTCTCTCTGTCTCTTTCTCTCTCCAGCTCGCTCTCTGTCTCTCGCTCTCTCTCTTTCTCTGCTTCCCTCCCTCTCTCTTATTGGTTCTACTTCTTTAGAGCACTCTAGGTAATACTCATCATCACTCCCACTTAAAGACTTTCTTTTCATAATACTATGTTTAGTCTATGGTTACAACTATGTTGTAATAGTGAATTAGAACATATCTTCAAAGGTTGTATGCTTTCTTTCTTCTCTAGGAAATGTATATAATTGAACTAAAGGGAACTTATTGGATTCTTACACAGTTGAAGAATTTGAAAAACTTACTTGTAATCTTTGGAGTTAGATATAAGATCCATCTCACTTGCTTATTTATTTGTTCCATGACTCTGGGCTTGAAACTATTTAAACCTTAGTTTATTATTTGTAAGCTCCTTAATATGTATTCAAAAGAATTGCTAAATTTAAATAAGATATTAATATAGCATATTTAATCTATATATGCTAATCTCCTAAACAAACCGTAAGTGCCCACATTTTATGTTAAGAATAAATATAAAGAATTTTAGTTTATAACAGTGCAGTCATAGCATATTCTTGAACTTCTGCCTTAGATTTATTGTCTTCAGAGGTTGACTGTGGATGTCAAAATGAATTTCAAGTAAGGCAGCCTGCAAAATTGATGAAATCCACTTTGTGAAATTTATTCTTCCTGATGAAAAACAACTCAGTTTTATTCCCTTAATGGAGAGCAGCCCATCATGTTGTATTTCTACTGAATTTTAGAGAAACTATTTGCAAATCTAAACTAAGTCAAACTGAGAAGTGTTACTCATTACCAATAAAAATTTGACTTCTTGATGCAAATAATTCAGTCTACCATAGAATGCCTTTTAATCCCGGTGACAGCATTAATTCAATGATTGGAACAGTGCATTATCTTTCAACTTACAGATTAATTTTGATCAAAATTTGTTGTCCATTAGATAAAATTCATACTAAAATCTAAAGAAATCACCTAAAAAAGCGTACCAATAGCTTGATCTATTCATAAAAATGTTTTTGTCTATTATCGATTTCTTAGTTTTTAGCTCAGAGATCATATTTTAGCTTACATCCAAAAAGCTGAAGCTAATAAAAGCATGTAAACCTATCTAAAATTCCATCATCTAAATACTCATTCTGATGACTAGGATAAAAAAGATTAATTCCCAAAATTTGCTGTTCTAATCGAAAACACATTACAGTGAATGTGTGGGCATGCACTGAAGAAACATTTAAGTCACAGAAGTAACCAAAGTGAAAATGTTTAGTGGCAAATAGGTGTTCAAGAATGATTACATTTATACTTGTCTTGTTTAGTGTGTGTTATCATCATTCTCATCTATTAAGGATAAACATAACTTTATTCTTGTAACAAACGTTACTCAGGCAACCCTTTAAATAAGCGTTGGGTATCATTGATCATTTTATTTTGTTAAGAGTTATTAACATTCATTATGTTGCTTTAATTTGTTTATTTTCAATATCACAGAGACCATTTTAGTAATATGGAAAATAAGTATTTAATTGAAATGTTCAAGTTATTCCAAAGACATCTAGTAATTTTTAAATGGAAGAAAGGAGTTGTGTCGTGTTCAACTATCAAGAATCTGGATTTACACAAAAAGTTGGCTTAAAAGCCTAAAAAAAAAAATATGAAATACAGAAAACCAAAGGAATACAGGGAAGAAGTGAAAATACTCCAACAGAGAGCAAAGTTTATTCAACAGAGTTATAGATGTAAATTAAATTGAGTAGAAAATAATCATTGGATAAATAGCCTAAGAGGATGTCAGACAAAAATGATCGTTGGAGCCGAGCATGTTGGTGTGTGCCTGTAATCCCAGCACTCAGAAGGCTGAGGCAGGAGGATCATTGCGCATTTGAGACCAGCCTTGCGTTACAAAATGAGCTCAAGGCCAGCCTGAACTGTATAGTGAAACCTTGTTGCCAAAAGATAAAAAAAAAAAAAAATCATTGGACAAGCAGCTTAAAAGTATGTCACATACTTTTCCATGAATTTAGTTTGAGTTGAGTATGTTTTGGAGATTAATGGTATAAGACAAAAAATTTTATTATAGCAACTCAAAACAGGAAAACAACGGATTTTCTTAAAATATAAAAGTTAGTTAATTGAAAAGAAAATTTATAGCTTTGTAGCTAAGTACAAGCAAACCTTGACACTACTTTTAGTAAAATCAGAATGAGCAGCTTTTGCAAGTGATTTCTGCATACAAGTTATAGGAAAAACTAACTTGCAAAGCTTACCATTCATTTGTCAAAAGTGACTAGCAATCCTGTATGAGTGCAGATTTGCCTTGATTCATGTTTTAAACACCACCACTATCTTTAAAGTGTTTTAGAAATGAGAGCTGGGCATGGTGGCTCATGCCTGTAATCCCAGCATTTGGGAGGCTGAGGAAGGAGGATCACCATGAGTTCAAGGCCAGCCTGGGCTCTGTAAGTGAATTCAAGGATAGTCTGCACTACACAGCAGGACACTGTCTCAAAAAATTAGTTTTGTAAACTCAATTTTATGTAATAAAATTAATAATTAAATTAAAATCAATGATGGAAATACTATTTTTAAATTAATATAAATACTATTGCCACTAAAATCTCAAAATGACTATATGGAATGTCACTTTTGGTGTGTTTTCAAATACATACAAAGAGTGCCTGAAAATCCTTGGTCGGGATACTTAGCTAATAAATACAATATGTATGCTATCTAGTGCCAAATCCTTTAATAACTCACAAAACAAACTGGAGGACTAGAGAAACATTTCTCAGAGCACGTGTCCAATATACTGCACAGCCTATTAGTAGAATTTTTGTTATAACCAAATCTTATTGCTTCCATGCTTCTCCAAAGCCTCATGAACTCATAGGTGGGACTTTGAGGAACCAGCTGGATCAAGGGTGTGTGATACTGGGTTAGTCCACTAATTGGATTGGCATACTTCTGGGTGTGGCCAAATGGAAGCCCCACTCTGGGTGTGGACAGCACCAACCAGTGGTCTTGTAACCTGGGTGGAATATAAAGGGAAAGAGGGAAGAGAAGCTGGTTGCTTTCTGCTGCCCTGCCATGAACGCCTTCTCCTGTGCCATACACCTCTGCCATAATCCTCTGCCATGTTCCCCTGGGACCAGCCCACTATTCTAAAACTACAAACTGTGAGCTAAAATAAAGTTTGTTTCCTTTAATTTGTGAATGGGTGTCAAGGATTGTGTACTAGCAACAAGAAAAGTAACTAAGACACAAAGTGGTGCATTCTATGTATTTTTGCTGTTTCTACTAATACTTTTAATAGGACATTTTGCTATAGTCTTTCAATATAATGTCCACCAGAAGCAAAGTACATTGAGAGTAAATATTTTGTGAACATAAATGTTAGCACCAAGGACTTCCTAATTATTAATGGCATATGGATTGCACAATCATTTTAAGGCATGTAGATTACCCACTAAACTTTCCAAGGAATATTTAGGACAGTAACTTCCAATGCTCTTACATCAAGCAGGATAAATTTGGTAGCAAAATAATGGCAAAAAAAATGGTGCAAATGATTTCAAATAATAAGGAACTGTAGAGTCTTGCAAGAGTAAAGATAGATTTCTCAGATTGATTTCTCAGATTTCCCTGATCTCCATGTCCAAGTTGGCCACTGAGCTAACCCAAAAACAGTATTCTTTTTACTTTTTTTTAAATTTTAAAAACAAAGGATAAAAATTATACAGAAATTTAAAAAATAGGAAATTAACACTAGTTAATATATTTCATATTTCTGTCTTGAAAGTAGTTGTTCAGATTACAAGATTTAGGCATAAAAAAATGATCAAACAATCTAGTTTTAAAATTGTGGTCTCTAGGGGCTGGGAGTTTGGCTCAATGACTTAAATGCCTGACAGGTGTGAGATTGTGAGTTCAATTCCAAGTGCCGCAAAATAAATAATTAAATAAATAAAAAATAAATAAAATAAATAAAATAAAATTGTGGTCTCCATCAACATCTTCAGTATCACTAGAAACTTGTTAGGGATGGAAGATCTCTTACACTACACATCCTACTGAATCACAAAATCTGGAGATGGGAGTCCAACAGTCTTTGCATTAATAAGTTCTTCAAGTAATTTTGGCACACAAATTTGCAAACCATAGCCCAATAGATAAAAGAAAGTTTGCTATGATTGTCTTAAACTATCAGAATATATAGTCTGGGGTTAAGGACTTTTCTGAGGGACAGAGAATTGAATGAAACCACTATTTTATTGGAAAAGAAGATATCAGAAAACAGGAGGATGTAGGGCTAGGAGGTTAATGTTATGAAGGCAACAAGAGTGCTTTTATATTCCTTTCTCACTGAGTAGTATAATGAAGAACAAAGACCACAACCTTTTAAATCCAAACATACTGAGTTTGGAAACCTGATTTTACCCCTCAGTGGAATAAAGTGTTTTTCATTTCTAGGTAGCTCTTCTTTCTCATCTCTATAATTAGAATAATATTTTCCTCAAGGAAATGTCATGATTAGGATATAGTGAGCACTGAATAAATTATAATTCCCAATTATAATTGCATGAGAGCTACCAATGGGCAAGATTAGCACTTTTTTATGTTATTTTTTTCTTATGTTATTTTTTTCTTATGTTATCTCTGATAGCCAGCTCATATATATAAATAAAAATATATCAAAGTTTGCCTTTTATTGTTTCATTATAAAGCAAATATACTACTTCAAAATTAGCAGGTTATTTATTACTGCAAATGGATATTTTAAAAATGCTTGCTTATGTAATGAATGAGATACTAGATTTCAAGACTTTCATCTGCATCTTTGAAATAGGAGCTTTCATTAATTATAAACTATTTTCCAAGATTCCATCGCAAAGACTAGTTCTTATGGTTACTAGATTTAGCAGACTAAAATGCAGGATAACTAGTGACTTGAATTCCTGGAAAACAAGTAATAATTTTTAATATATTTCAAGTACTGCATTAAAGTGTATGTATTTAAAAACTTCACTCTTTATATGAAATTCAAATCTAACTGGTACGTTTTATCTTACAACCCCACCAATGTGTCCACTTTTCAATTTCATGCCCCTACTCCTGAGATAAACAATAGAAATCAGCTGAGTAGATTTGACAGCAAGCTTAATCTTACCACAATAATAAGACAAATAGTGTCAGTATTTTCAGGCTCAATTTCCTCAGCTAAAGAAAATCTGAGGTTCTTTCTTATTCTAAACTTCTGATTCTGTGGGTTTCAGAAATGTCACCAGACTTCTGAGATCATATGAGAAAAGTCAGTTTATTTCCATGCAACAAAAAGTTGTATTTCTAAAGATCACTCACATTTTCCAACCCCTAACAAAATAATGTAGGTGATATCATGTTTATGTATAAAACCTGATTAAAGAAAATTTGCAGTTAAGTACAAGTTGTTAAAACAGAGAAGCAAACAGAAATAAGTTGATTTTAATTATTTAATATTCATACTTAGGAAACCAATTTAATTAAACAGAGAAAACAGAGGTGTTAAATTATGTCTCAAAAAGATTCCAAAGTAGATTTGTTTAGTTTGATAAAGATGAAATTGCTACTTTTGAAGGTCAAATGTTGTCATATATCAACAGTTTCATATTGTTCATCACAATAGAATAACTTTAAAATGCTTTGGAAATTGAAACTGCAGATTTTTTATTTATACTTTGACAAATAAAAATTTTTATTGCAACAAAGTACAAATAAAATATAAAGAAATTTATTTATGTATTTTTTAATGTTTATAGAAAAGCAACTATACTTCCACTTCATGGTAACAAATGAAAACAAAACACATCAGTTACAAAGTATTAAAATATAAAATAATGATAATCTCATCACAAAATTTACAAGACATATATATGGAAAACTAGAAAACATTACAGAGAAATTAAAAATGTCAAGAAACGTTTTAAGGTGAATCATTTGAAGATAACAAGAATTTTAATTTTAAGTAAAGAAGAATTTAATGTCACAATAGATAAATAAAATACATATATATTATGAAATATTATTTAAATTTAAAAGTAAAATAGTTATATAATTGTAATACGTTATAATACAAATTAATAAAAAGAAGCAAAATTACATGACTACCACGTAAGTACACAAAAAGTCTTTCAGGAAATATATCCAAATATCATGAATAGATTATTAATGTTATTTCCTGATTGTACCAATTTTCTACACTAAATATCGACTTCATGTGATTGAATATTTTAAAAAAATCATAGTTCTTTTCAGCAGTGGCCCACAGACAGCACCAATCATGTATCAGTTATACACTGAAGATTTGTAAGTTTCTTCTATCTGCCATATACTTGCTATGAGAAAGCATAATCACATCAAAAACTGTCCCTTCAGCATAGTTCTTCTTCTTAAATTTTTTTTATTTTAAAGAAAATAAAACAGAACAGAACAGAACAGAACAAAGCAGATCAGAGCAAAACAATGCAAGCAACACAGGATTTCAAAACAAGACAACAGGAAATCAACAGTGGCTACCATAATGACTCTTTTTTTCTTCAAAACAGTTGTCCATATCTTCAAACACAATGAATTCAAACAAAACAAAACAGTATAAAACTGATCAAAACAAAAAAATGAAAGCAATAAAGGCCTTCAAAGCCAGACAATAGGAAAATCAACAATGGCTACCATAATGTCTCTTGTTCTCTTCAAAATAGCAGTCCATACCTTCATACATACTGAAATCAAATAATACAAAACGGAGTAAAACCAATCAAAACAAAGAATAAGAGCATTATTGGACTTCAAAACACAATGATAGGAAATCAGCAATGGCTACCATGATGTCTCATTTTCTTCAAAGTAGCTGTTCATAACACCACATGTATTAAAATCAATTCTTATAAACTCTTTAGGAGAAGTTTTAGGTCTATATATGTGCATCTATCCTTTTTGTATTAGTGGGAAAAACAAAACAAAATAAAACGAAATGCAAGAAATACAAGAAACAAAAAGTCAAACAATTAACAGTAACAGAGTCCAAAACAATAACATTGTGGGCTGGCAAAACAAGGTGGTAGGAGCATAACTAAGGTTGTTATTTTGCATAGTTATTTTCAAAAGAGTTACTCAGATTACCAGATATAAGCATGCAAAATTGATCTAATCCTATGAATGTTAATTGTTTTGTTCCAAGAACTAATAGTAATACAATCATCTTAGCTATCTTAAGTGCATAGATATAAATACATATCTTTTCTCTTTTCTCTTCCTTCTTTTCTCCTTTTCCCAATCTGAGTTATTCTTTCCCCTTTGCACAGTTTCTTACCCTTTCACAATATTTACTGAAGATTTTGGATCTTATTGACTCTTTCAGTTTCTTACACTACGCAGACAATACAGTATTTACACATGTGAGTTTGATTTATTTCACTTATGAATATGGTCTCAAGTCTCATCTATTTACCTATAAAAGCCTCAATGTGATCCTTCTTTATAGCTGAATAGTACTCCATTGTATAAAAATACCACATCTTTTTTATCCATTCCTCAGTTGATGAGCATTTCCAAGATTTGGCTATTACAAATTGTGTTGCTATAAACATGGGTGCACATATGTCACTGTGATATGATGTTTTCAATTCTTCTGGGAATATGCCCAGAATCGGAATAGCTGGATCAAATGGGACTTCCAATCCCAGCTCTTTGAGGAACCTCTAGACTGATTTCCACAGTGGTTGCACCAGTCTACACTCCCACCAACAGTGCAGAAGAGTTCCTCTTCCCCCACAGTCTCTCCAGCATTTGTTATTGGTGCTTTTCTTGATCTTGGCCATTCTTTCTGGAGAGAGATGAAATGTCAGTGTTGTTTTAATTTGCATTTCTCTAACGGCCAATGATGCTGAACATTTTTTCATGTATTTATTTGCCATTTGTATTTTTTCAGCTGAGAAGTGTGTATTGATCTCAAATGGGTCTTTGAATTTCGGGGACCTGATTTTTTAAAATTCTTTATATGTTCTAGACATATCTTTTCTCTGAGAGACAGTTAGCTAAGGTATTTTCCCAATTTGTGGGCTTCCTTTTCACTCTGTCGGAGATTTCTTTTGACATGCAAAAACTTTTTAATAAGATGAGATCACAGTTATTAATTCTGGGAAGTATTTCCTGTGCAGTTTGATTTTAGTTCATGAATTCTCTGCCTACTCCTATGTCTTCAAGATTTCTACCTACTTCGTCTTTCAGCAGATTTAGCGCTTCTGTTTTGATATTTAGATCTTTGATCCATTTTGACTTTAGTTTAGTGCATGGTGATAGGCATGGGTCTAGTTTTGTTTTCGGCATATGGAAAGTCAGTTTTTCCAGCACCACTAGTTAAAAAGGCGATCTTTCTTCCAGTGAACATGTTTGGCCCCTTTGTTGAAGATGAGGTGACTGAGTGTGTTTGTGGTTGTGGGTGTACCTTCTAATCTATTCCAATGATCTTCAGGTCTTTTTTTATTCCAGTACCATGCTGATTTCATCACAGTAGCTTAGTAGTATAGCTTCAAGTCAGGGATTGTGATGCGTCCTGCCTTGCCTTTGTTGCCCAGAATTGCCTTTGCTATTCTAGGTCTCTTCTGGTTCCAGGTGAATTTCAGGAATGCTTTCTCTAGTTCTGTGAGGTAGGCAAGTGGTATTTTGATTGAAATTTCATTAAATCTGTATTACAATTTTGGGAGAATGGTCATTTTCAAAATGTTTGTTCTTCTTATCCATGAACTAGGAATGTCTTTCCATTTTCTGAGATCCTCTTCAATTTCTATTTTGAGAGTATTTTAGTCTTCACTTAATAGATTTTTACTTCCTCTGTTAGATTGATTCCTAAGTATTTCATTTTCTTTGAATGCTCTTGTGAAGGGTGTGGCTTCTCTTATTTCTCTCAGTGAATTTTTTGTTTGTGTACAAGAATGCTATTAATTTTTGAGTGTTGACTTTGTATCTAGCTACATTCCTGAATTTGGTTATTACATCTAGAAGTCTTTCAATGGAGTTTTTGGAGTCTTCTGTGTAGAGTATCATATCATATGCAAGTAATGATAATTGAACTTCTTCTTTTCCTATCCTTGTTCCCTTTATTTCTCTCTCTTGTCTAATTGCTCTGGCTAAAATTTCCACCACTATATTTAATAGGAGTGGTGATAATGGACATCTTTGTCTTGTTCCTGATTTTAAAGTGAAAGCTTTCAGTTTTTGACCATTTCATATGATGCTAGCTGTTGGTTTGTCATAGTTGGCTTTTATCAGATTGAGGTAGAGACCATCTCTCCTGATTTTCCATAGAGTTCTTACCATGAATTAGTGTTGGACTTTATCAAAAGCTTTTTCTGCATCTATTGAAATGATCATGTGATTCTTATCTTTTGTTCTATTGATATAGTATATTATATTATTGATTTGCATATGTTGAACCATCCCTGCATTCCTGGGATGAATCCTACTTGGTCATGGTGCATAATCTTCTTGATGACTTGCTGCATTCTGTTAGCCAGTATTTTACCGAGGATTTTTGCATCTATGTTCATTAGATAGATTGGCCTGTAGTTCTTTTTTTTTGGTTGAGTATTTCTCTGGTTTTAGTATTAGGGTAATACTAACTTCTAGGAATGAGTTAGGGAGAATTACTTTCCTTTCAATTTCATTGAAGAGTTTGAGGAGTGTTGGAATTTTCTTCTTTGAATTTCTTGTAGAATTAAGCTGTGAATCCATCAGGACTAAGGCTTTTCTTTGTTGGTAAGGTTTTAATTACATTTTCAATTTCATTAATTGAAATAGGATTATTCAGCAGGTTTGCATCTTCTTTATCCAGCTTTGGTAATTCATGGGTTTCTAGGAATCTGTCCCTTTCTTCAGTGTTATCAAGCCTATGAGAGTAAGGTTTTCAAAGCAGGTATTGGTGCTCTACTGTATTTCCAAAGGATCTGTAGTGATTTCACCCTTTTTATTCCTTATTGCATGAATTTGAGTGTTTTCTTTCCTTTTTAAAATAAGGTTATCTAGGAGTTTATCGATTTTATTTATTCTCTTAAAGAACCAAATCTTTGATTCATTAATTCTTTGTATTGTTTTCTTTATCTCTATTGCATTTATTTTTGCTCCAATCTTTATAATTTCCTCCCTTCTGTTGACCTTTGGTTTGATTTGCTGTTATTTTTCTTGATATTTTAGCTGCAGCATCAGGTTGTTCATTCGTGTTTGTTTTGTTTTCCTGATGTGGGAATTCACCCCTATAAATTTCCCTCTGAGGACTGCTTTCATTGCATCTCACAGGTTTTAGCAAGTTGTATTCGTATTTTTGTTTGGTTGTAGGTATTGTTTAATTTCTTCTTTAATTTTGTCTGTGACCCATTAATTGTTCAGGACTATATTATTCAATTTCCATGTGTTGATGGAGTTTTTGCAGTTCTTTTTGTCATTAATTTCTAGTTTCATGGCACTATGATCAGATAATATGCATGGGATAATTTTGATTCTTTTGCATTTACTAAGCATGTTCTATGGGCTAGTATATGGTCTATTTTATAGAATGTACCATGTGAAGCTGAGAAGAATGTATATTTTGATGTTATTGGGTAGAACACTCTATGCACATCTTCTAAGTCTATTTGTTCACAAGTTTGAGTCAATTATGTTATTTATTTGCTGATTTTATATCTAGTTTATCTGTATCTATGTGTCAGTGGGGCATTAAGTTCTCCTGTTGTAATTGTGTTATTGCTTAACCGATTTTTTTATTTCTTTTAATATTTGTTTTATTTAACTGGGTGCTCCTGTATTTGGTGTATATATATTTAAGATTGTTATCTCTTCCTCATGAAGTTTTACTCTAACTAGTATGTAGTGACCTTCTTTATCTTTTTTGACCCTTCTTAATTTGAAGTTCACATGTCTGCAAGCAGAATAGCTACCCCTGTTTTTTTTTTTTTTTGGTTTCCTGTTGCATGAAGTATTGTTTTCCATCCTTTGACTTTGAGTCTATGAATTTCCTTTTGGGTTAGATGGGTTTCTTGTATTCAGCATATGGTTGGATGTTGCTTCTTGATCCATTCTGCCAGTCTGTTTCTTTTAATTGGTGAATTGACACCATTTACATTAATGGTTATAAGTGATATATATTGACTTATTTTTGTTATGTTATCTTTCTGCTGTTGGTTCTTTACCTTTCTCCTCTGTTTAAGTGTTTGCCTTACCTATTGATTTTTTTCTGTTGGTGTCCTTTAAGTCATAGTTATTTTTGTGTCTATCTAGAATATCTTTCAGTATTCTTTGCAGGGTTGGTTGGGTGATTATGAAATTCTTCAGGTGTTGTTAGTCATAGAAATATTTTATTTCTCCATCAATTTCAAATGACAGTTTATCAGGTTACCTCAATCTGGGTTGGAAGTTGTTTTCCTTTAGGATTTGAAATACTTCACTTGATGTTCTTCTTGATTTCATTGTTTGTGTTGAGAGGTCTGCTGTGATTCTGATGGGCTTTCCTTTATAGATGATCTGTCTCTTTTCTCTAACAGCTTTTAATATTCTGTTCTTATGTTGAATTTCTGGGATGTTGATTATTATATGCCTGGGTGTAGATTTATTTTGGTTATGACTAATTGGATTCCTATATGCTTCACTTATCTCTATGTCAGTTTCCTTTCCCATGTTTGAGAAATTTGCAGCTATTATTTCTGTAAATAGTCTTTTGGTCTCAATTGCATTGTCACCTTCTTTTTCATTTACACTCAGCAATTGCATATCTTTTTTCTTTGCATCATCTTGCAATTGTTGAATGGTTACTTCCTGATTCCTTGTTTTTTTAAAAAGATCTTTCCTTTCCTGTTCACTAGCTGGAATCTTATCTTCAAGGTCTGAAAGTCTATCTTCACAATCATTGAGGTAGTTTTGCCAGCTTTTGATGGAATTTTTGATTTCCTGGATATCTCCTTGAATCTCTTTCATGCATTGTGTTTCTTTCTTAAATTGTTCTTTCAAGGTTTCTATCTTTTTGCAATGCTCCTCAATCTTTTAAACTATGTCTTTGTTAGATGTGTTATTACATTTGTCATTTCTTCTCTTACTTGTGAGATTATTTCTGAGTTGAGTTCCTTTACAGCTTCATGGAGTTGTTTCTTTACTTCAGCTGCTATCATTTAAAAAGTTTCAGGTGTATGTCTTACACTTTTCTCTGTGTTCATGTCTCCTAGGCTTGTTTGGGATGGACTGGAGGTTTGAGATTGCATTTTGTTCTTTCATTTTGTCATTTTCCTGTATTCACCTTAAGAAGCCAAATGAAAGGTCTCAGTTGCTTCCTGGGTTGAGGATATCTTTCCTTACTGGAGGGGGTCTCTCCAGCTGAGCGAGGGTCATTAGGCAGGCATTAACAGGTTCCTAGTGACACTTGAAGGCTCCAGAAATGTGGAAAGTTCATTGAGCTGGCCTTCAGCATACCTCACATGGCACTCCAAAGCTCCCCAGATCCTTGAGGTTGCTGGGTGTGCCTCTACCAGGTTATGAGTGGTGTTCCAAGGCTGAAAGGCTAGAGGGAGTGCACTGTGTATAGGTCTTCAGCTCATGCTATATGGCACACAAAAACTCCCCAGCTGTTTGGGGTCACTGGGCTGGGCCCTACCATGTTCCGAGTGAGGTGCTGAGGTTGCAGAACTGGGTGGAGTTTGCTGTGCAGGCCTTTGGTTCATTCCACTCAGCACCAGATGTTCCCGTGCCACTCAGGTTAACTGGACAGGGCCCAACAAGACCCTGAGGGACCCCTCTGAAGATCCCCAGCCTTTTGGTGATGCTGAGTGTGGCCTTATCAAATTCTGAGCGAGATGATGAGGTTGCACGGCTGGGTGGAGTTTGCTGTGCAGGCCTTTGGCTCGTACCACTCAGTGCTGGAGGTTCCTCTGTCACTCAGGGTCACTGGGCGGGTCAGCCTATTTCTTATACTGAGAAAATACACTAAACAAATATGTAATAATTTTCTGGGACAGATCCTTTACAAATGATCTGTAGATACATGAGCACAAAGCATGTATCTATCACTATAAATCACCAACTGGGGTTAACGTTTGTTATGGAGCATCACAGCAGCACAGACTGACCAGCACCCTATAAGAAAACAATCACAAGTTAGGCCAAGTTACACTGGGATGTCTATTATGCATTTAGAGGCTGAATATACAATTGGGTATATGAGTCCTGCCTCCTCTTTAAAAAATGTGTATTACCATCCTTCTCTACAGGATCTGAGGCCTCTGATAGAGCCTCTACTGTGAGATTTCCTCTCTCTCTTCATCTTCTTTGACCTTGCCCCATGAATACGTGGCCTTGCCTTCTTCTGAGTTCTTTATTGCATACTCACCTGTTGGTCTTACTCATCCACCAGATGTTTTTTCTATGCTGCACAAAGGTGACAAGGTTAGGAGCATAGATGTTCTGCTGCCATGTTACATGAGGCTTCTAGTTAGAGGAAAAACCTTTTGTGACCCCACAAAAGGAAGGCAGAACTCAATGGATGATTTTATCTTAACTCCCTAAGGTTGAATTTTCTGAGACTGAACAAGTACAGTGCCATTTATTCCTAAAAACTTTTCATTTCATTTGGTGATGGAAGTTTTGATTGAGGTGGAAAAAAATTTGACATTATTTAATACTTTTTTCATAGTGTATAAATCAGTATATACTTGAGTTTCTAAGTTTCTAGGTACTCGAGCCTAATAATCAAATAGCACAGGGCATGAACATCAAGCTTTTTAATTTAAACTAACATGTGTATTTTAAATTTACAGAAATTAATTCTGTAAGTTAAGTAACCTAAATTCTCTCTCCCCCTCCCTTCTTTTCCCTTTCCCTTTTTATGCACAATCACTTTAAAGTTGCATATTGTTTCAAAGTGTTGTGGTTACTTTTAAAAGCAGTCTTGCACCCAACCTAAAGTCTGATTGTAACACTGAGACTGATGATGCTGTACACAAAGAGGGCATGAAAAGTTATATTATATAATTGAGGTCTAATCAGGGCAAATCTCTAGTCTGAAGGAAATCCAAAATGGCTTGAGAAAACAGGAAAGAGAATGAGCTGGGTTTTATTAAGGTTAGTGGGTAAAGCTGGGGTGCAAATCCCTGTGAGTGATCAGAGGCTTATATGATTTGTATCTTTCACTGGTGACAAAGGGAGAAGTACCCAGGCTTTCTTATCAGTTTGCCAAGATGTGGGCAACTGCTTAGTCTGGCCAAGGGAAAAAGAAAGATTGAGAAGTGAAAGCTGTCAGAAGTCAAACATCAAAAAATGGTTTTGAATTCAAATAGAAGGAATCTTTTATATCATCTTAGATCTGAAAATTATTTTATTTGGTCACCATTATCATTGGCTAAGATTAGACTTTTTTTCCTTTTCTTTCTTTCTTTCTTTCTTTCTTTCTTTTTTTTTTTTTTTTGACTTCAAGTGAATCAAAGTGCTGATTTTGAGGAAAAAAAAAAAAAACCCAAGGGAACTTGAAGAAGAAAACTAACATGCCCTGATCTTGTACTGCATTCCAATTGCTACAACATATTGTACATAGTAGGAAATATGTTCAAACATTTGTGTTATATTCTAAGAAAATTAGTATGAGTTGCTAATCTCTCTCTACTAACTAGTAATCAAGAGCTTAATTATTCCTCTGACCAAGAAGATTATATATGCAGAGTTTCAAAACAGAGTTGTCTAGAAAAAAATATACTTTGTGTTTCCCTTTCAAGGTCTACATTACAATAAGATCCAGACTTCTGAAAATTCATGTTGCAAACTGTCACAGATACAAACGGACCTTAATTATGTAGATGCCAACAAATCGCGAAAGCAGCTCATATGCCTACTTTACAATTGTAAGGTAATTGTAAAAGCAAAAGCGGTTTATTTACAGTTACATTGTCCTGTACCACCATTTTAAGGTAAGTGTAAAAGTGAAAATATTTTATTTATAGTATCTGTGTGTGTGTTTGGTTTTTTTACCCTTTACATTGTATGTTTTTGTCAAAGTTGTAGAAGACTCATTTTGTTGAAGGAGCAAATCTGATCCTGAATGGACCTCATTTATAAGATGGGGATTTAGTGTATGAAGATATTGCTAAATCATACTTAAAAGACAAGGAAACAAAAGTGGGATTGATACCTTAAAGAGTTCTTGATGTCAGAGGGCGTGAAGAAGGTGCTTTTGTGAACAGAAGACAGATAAGAACTATGGCTATGACCCTCACCAACCCCTTTCCACGCTGTAAAAGAGATGCAGGGCCTGAGCATGTCATGATTAAGCCTTGTAGGTTGCAAGACTGGCCATGTAATATTACTTCTACACATATGTTTGAGTAGGAAAACCTATCCCCTTGAGGACATTTCATTAGTTGTTGACTAACAAAGGAATAGTTTATGTTCAAAGAAGGGGAAAAATGATGAGTAGACTTACTTCAATGCTTCCACCATCAAGCTAGCAAAAAATTACTACCAAAGAAATAAAATAAGTAGACACTGTCCTTAGTGTCTCTTCTTTCTCTTGGTAGTGTGATCCTAATTCAGTAGAGTTATATCCAGTGGAAAATGAGAAGTTTCCCAACACAAGTTTGGCCACCCTACCTTTCATACCAAGCTGATGGAAATGCTGATGAGTCAGTAGGCTGCTATGACAAGGTACCTCTGACTGGGCAACTTGACAGTGAAAATATGTTCTTTCCAGTTTGGGGGACTGGAAGTACAAAGCAAATTACCTTCTGATTCTAATGAGGGCCTTATCCTGTCTTGCAGATGGTCACTTTCTCACTATACTCACTTGAAAGAGAATGCTCTGGTGTCTCTTCTTATGAGGACATCAAGGTTCTGTTCTTAGGATCTTTCACTTCCATCACCTCCTGTCAAACTCTGTCCCCAAATACAGCTATATTAGCAATTAAAATTTCAATATATGAATTTGAAGGCAATATAGCACTCTTTCTGTGGCAGAAGCCACCCATATGTAATCAAGGATCTATACACTATTATCAACAAAATTTTCATTGTGCCACAGTGAAATACTTCCTGGTTTTCTTACCAAGCCCTAGCTTGTCATAAATTTAACTAGTTTCATCCATATGTATCAAATGGCAGAACTTTTTTACAGCTAAATAATATTCCACTGTATGCATGTCTGTATATATGATATACTTGCAGATATATGATATATTATATATATAACCTTTCAAATTCATTCATCCAACATTGTATGTTAACTTGATTCTGTATCTTGGTTAACGTTGATAAAGCTTCAGTGAAAATGGGAGTTCAGATGTTTGGACATCCAGAACTTTATGGAGTTTTCAGATCTTCAACAAACTCATTAATAATGTTTGATTATATGTCTACCTATGAGCTGACTAGATTTTATAGTTCTACGTTTAAAATTTTCCTACATTTTCCTAAGAGTGCACTAATATATACCTCTACCAACAGTGCATGAGGGTTCCCTTTCCTCCACATCTTTGCCATAAATTCTTATCTTTTGTGTTTTGGTTAACAATCCTTCTAAAATGTGTGAAGAAATGATCTGATGGTGGTTTTGATTTGGATGTCCCTATTGATTGGTGATGCTGAACATTTTCTCATCGTTATTTGAAACATTTGAAAACCTTATCTTGAGAAAACTACTATTTAAGTCCTTGGCCCATGTTTTAAGAAAACATTTATTTTCCTGCTAAAGAGATATTTGATTTCCTTATATATTTATTATATGCATATTTTTATATTACTTTTTTTGTTTTGTTTTGTTTTTTTGTTTGCGGCACCGGGGATCGAACTCACAGGCTCGCACCTGCCAGACAGGCGCTTAAGCTGCTGAGCCAAACTCCCTGCCCTGGTTTTTTTTGAGGCAGGGTCGCACTATGTAGCTCAGGCAGGCCTTGCGCTCACGTTGTAGCCCAAGCCGGCCTCGAACTCACAACGCTCCGCCTACCTCAGCCTCCCGAGTGCTGGGATTAAAGGCGTGCACCACTACGCCCGGCTTATATTACATTTATGCTTTATAAATTACGTTGCTCTTTTATGCAGCTAATTTTTTTCTTAACCGTGCAGAAACTTCTTAGTTTGATACATACCCATTTGCTCACTTTTGCTTTTGCTCCCTGTATTTTGGGGGTCATATCCCAACCTTCAATGCCTCAACCGGCATTGTTATTCCTCTGCTTGACTGTACAAGTTTTATTGTCTTAAGTCTTACATTTAAATCTCTGATCAATATTGAATTAATTTTTGTGTGTGCTCTGAGATTAAGGTCTAACTTTACTCTTCTAAATGTGGATAGCCCATTTCCAAATCCTGTTTACTGAGAACGCACTTTCTGCACTGTGTGTTTTTGATATTTTTCTCAAAAAGTAATTGACCATAAATGAGTACATTTATTTGGGGCTCAGTCTTCTTTACCATTGGTTTGTAGTCAGTTTTCATGTCAGTTCTATGTTTTTAAACTATTTCTAAAATTGACACAGAAAAGCATGAAGACCATATATATCCATGAAGTAATATGTGATTTTGCAATTCATGCGTTGATTAGCATAACTTTTAAGTACACCGTTATGAGCTGCTATAGAAGGCAATACTTTCTGAGATATACATCCTCAGGTGATTTCTATCAGTTTTTATTTTTTTTATCGGTACATGCTAGCAGTACATAATGATGATATTCCTTGTGTGGAGTTGGTACATGTACAAAACACATCCTAATCCTGTTGTCATTCTCTTTCTTCTCTTTCCATCTCTTGGTCCCCTTTCTTTTTGCAAAGGAAATATCTCCCTGTTTCCTATCTTTGATTTTCTCTCTATGAATATTTTGGGTTTCTTATAAGAGAAACCATGTGATATTTAAGGTTGTGTGTCTGATTTAGTTCACTTAATAGTATGGTCTCAAAGCGGGTCGATTTTTCTAAAAATGACTCAGGTTTACCTGTCGTTATGGCAGAATGATGCTCCATTGAATGTGTTATTGTATAAACATAATAGAGAGTACTAACATGAACTAAGACTACTATGATGACATTAAGTGTTATAATCTTATGGGATCTCCCTCATATACATGGTCTGTTATTCTCAATGGGACTATTTGCTCTATTTCTTTTTCAGATAGTTCATTGTTAGTACATAAAAATGACGAAGTAGTTGTATATTGACTTCGTACAACATTCTATAAATTCTGCAAATTCACCAAATTTGTTTATTAGTTCTAACAGTATTTTGTTGGATTCCTTAAGTTTTTCTGCATATACAATTTTGCTGTTTGCACGTAAGAACAATTTAACTTTTTCCTTTTCAATCTGGATATCTTTTATTTCTTTTGCTTATCTAATTTTTTTGGTTAGGACTATATTGAATAGAAGTGAGCAATCTTACCTTATTCCTAATTTTAGAGAAAATCTGTAAATTTTGTACTATTTGTAGGACTTAGAAAGTCTGAAATCATAATTCATTATTTGACTTCTAAATGACTTTAATTTGATAAGTGCTTAAAATTTGAGTTATGAATTCTCCTTGGACTTAATTTCAATTTTGCTTCTTCTTGGTCCCCCATTCTATGAACTATGCCCCTAAAATTAACACTATCAGTGTGTATTGCATCGTATAATTTTTAGTAGCAATTTAACAAAGGACTTTGTTTCAAATATTAGGAAATAAGCTTTCAAAGACAGTAAGTGAGAAGTAAAAACAAACAAACAAACAAACAAAAACAAACAAAAAAAGACTGCTGGTGGAACCAAAGTTTCCTTAACTCTATCTCCTACATTAAAATGCAACATCAACAAAGGCAGTGGTATCATGGGATAGTGGCTAATCTTAATTCCTAAACTGGGTAATATTAATTTTCCTGAAACTATAAATACTCTGAGAATTTCTAGGATCTAATGAGACACAATGGGTGAGAGTTACTATATATCTTTTTGTGTCTTGTTGAAAATGTAAATGGTAGGCAAACATGTTAATGTAGGCAAAGAGGCTATCAGTTTCTATATAGACTATTGCCCTCGTTCAACCAAACGTAACAAACTGATGTAGTAAATGAGACCAGTGGTTTTTTTTTTTTATTTGTTTGTTTGTTTTGTACCAGGGATCAAACTCATGACCTCTCACTTGCCAGGTAGGTACTTATGTCACTGAGCCAAATTCCCAGACCTATTCTCATCTATCTTATAAGAAGTATATGAAAGACAGAAGCTTAGATGACTTTAGTTAATTGTAGTAATTAGTGCACAGATCAACCTGGTTTCTTTAATTTTGTACTTTTTATTTTTGCTCATCAAATATAATTTCACAAATACTATTTTATTTAGGTTTGTTCTCCAAACCTAATTGGAGAAATCACAATGTCATGTTTCACTAAGAAATACAATGTTATTAAATCATTTCTTGCTTTAAAATGCATCAGGTCATAATGGCTGACAATGATCTTTTGATAGAATTTCCTGAAGAATTTTGAAAAATTTTGTCTCTCCACTATTGGTTTCCTTTCCTAAAACAGTTTCTTACACTTTAGTAGCAATAAGAATCATCTGAGAGTTTGGTAAAATGCATTACACTCTGAGGTTCTGATTCAGAAAGTATAGTGTGGTGATAAGATGTTTCATTTCTTTTTCAAATTTTCATTACTGTATGTTTAAATATATAACAAATATATTTATTCTGTGGTATTGATGTGCAAGCAAATCTTGATATTATTTTCCTCTTTCCCTTACCTCTTTCTGTTTCTCCATCTCCAGATCTCCTTCCTATCTCCACAGTCTATCTTCATGTTTTCTATCATTTTTCTTTTCTTTTACTCTTTAAATTATTTACATTTTGGGTTTCTGTCTTAGTTACTTTTCTTGTTGCCAAGATAAAATACCTAACACCCAAAGTTAAGGGGGGAAGGTTTATTTAGCTCACAGTTTGTAGAGGTTTGAGTCCATAATTGGCTAGTTCCAAGGCAGGGTGGCATGGCAGACAACCATCACACAGGAGACACAGTTCAAGGCAGGCAGAAGCTAGCAAAGCAATAAGGGATAACCACAGTTCTTTACATCCCTTCTGTCTTACCCAGGCTATTTAGGGCCAGTGGCACTCACATCCTTCATCCTAGTGCTTTGAATCTTAGCATTGCACTATGAATCAGTTCCAGCATCACACACTCTAGACTCAGCTGCCTTTGACAAAGCCCCACCTATGACTGCATGAGGCTTTGGGGGAACATCTAGATCCAAATCAAAAGTTTCTCATATAAAAAAAACCCTATGATGTTTAGCTTTCTGTGCCTGATTTATTTCACTTAGCACTGTGAACTCAATTTGTATCCATTTTCCTCCAAATGACTCAAATTTATCATTCTTCATGGCTGAGTAGTACTCCATGGTGTATATATAGTACACGTTTTACATACAAGTACCTGCAATGAATGTAATGATTATGTGCTATAAACATGTATTAATACAAATAAATATTTAAGAAATGAGTTATACTGATATAAAGATGTGTGTGCATATATCACTGTAATATGATGCCTCTAATCCTTTTGGGAATATATCCATAAGGATATACTGGGTCAAATGGAATTTCTATTTTTAGTTCTGTGAGGACTTTCCATTCCAAATTCCATAGTGGCTATAAGATTTCACATTCTCACTAACAATGGAGAGGGGTTAATTTTTCCTCACAGCCTTGTCAGAATTCATTGTTTCTTGAGGTTTTGGTGATAGCCACTTTCCTGGAGTAAAATTGAATCTTAGCATTGATTTCATAACCAGTTCTCTAATGCCTCAAGACGATTAGTTTTTTTTTCATGTACCCATTGCCTATTTGTCCTTTTTCTTTTGATAAATGTCTATTCATTTCATTTTCCCATTTTTTATTGGATCTTTTATTTGGGGGGTGTAATATTTTGAGCTCTTTATATATAGATTAAATATTAATCTTCTGTCTGAGAAATATCTGCAGGCTAATCTCTTCACTCTGTTTCCATTGCTATGAAGAAGTATTAAATGATTTTTGGTGATATCTCTTGTGCAATTAGGATTTTGCTCAGAAAGGCTTTCCTTATGCATATGTTTTCAAAAGTTTTACATATTTCAAGCTAGGCATAGTGGCACACACCCGCAATTCCAGCATTTGGGAGGCTGAGGTAGAAGGATTGCTGGGAGTTTGAGCCCAGACTGAGCTACAAATTGTGTTCAAGGCCAACCTAAACAGCACAATAAAACTTTGACTCAAAAAGACAAAACAAAAAGTTTTACGTGTCTCATCTTCCAGCAGATTTAGTATTTTTATTCACTTATTTCAGTTGTTGACCTGTTTTTATTTTAATTGAGTATAAGTTTAGAGATATGGATCTATGTTCATTCTTCTGTACATGGATAACTAAGATGCTATCCTTTCTGCAGCATGTTTTTTTGGTTCTTTTGTCAAAGATCCGACTGCTGAAGATGCCTGGTGTTATTTAATGCATTCTTTATTCTGTTCCATCAACCAACATGTTTATTTTTGTTCCAGTTTTATGCCGCCTTTTTTTTTTTTAGTTATTGCAAATAGAATTGCTTTCCTGATCTCTTTCTTGGTGCATTCATTGTTAGTGAAGAGGAACACCACTGATTTTTGTGTATTGATTTTGTATGCTACTATTTTACTGAATATTTATTAGTTCTAAGAGTGTTTTGGTGGAATTTTATTTGGTCTTTCATGTAAAGAATCATGTCATCAGCAGATAAGGATAGTTTGACTTCTTCCTTTCTATACATATTCCTTTTGTTTCTTTGTCTTGCCTGATGAATTGCTTAAGCTAAAGTTTTGAGAATTATGACAGAGGACACTCTTGATTTTAGAGAAAATGCATTTAGATTTTTTCACCATTTAGTGTTATGTTGACAGTGAGTTTGCCATAAATGGCTTTTATCTGTTTAGCTAAGGCCACTCTATATCTACCTTTTATCAGCATTTTTATCATGAATGGATATTGGATATTTAAAAGGCTTTATTGCATCTACTTAGATGACCATTTGATTTTTTCTTTGCTTCTATTTATGTGATGTATTACATTTATTGATTTAATTGTGCTGAACCATCCTTACCTTCCTGAGATGAAACCAATTTTGCCATGTTTTATGATATTTTTAATGATTTGTTGTATTCTGCATCCTAGTATCTTGATGTGGATTTTTGCATGTATATTCTGGAGGAAGTTTGGCCTGTAAGATTTTCATCTTTGTTAAGTCCTTGTCAGGGTAATGCTAGCTTGCAGGAATGAGTCTGGCAGTGTCCCTTTTGTTTTCGTTTTTGTGGGAGAGTTTGAGAAATATTGGTGTTAGATCTTTTCTGAACTTCTGTTTTGAATCCATCAGGCTTTTCTAAGATGTACGGTTTTTATTACTGCCTCTATGTCATTGACTATTATTGGTCTAATCCACGTTGTTATATCCCATTGGTTGAAATTTGGTAATTCATATGTGTTTAAGAACCTATTCTTTTTTTCTAGATTTTCCAATTGTTTGGAGTATAAGCTTTCAAAATATTTTCTTATAACCTTCTGGATTCGGTGGTGTCCATTGTTTTTTTATTTTTTCATTTTCTAACTACTTTGATTTGGTATTTTTTTTTATTTCCTTCTTTTGCTAAGTTTGGGTACAAGTGTATCAATATTATTTACCCTTTCAAAGAACCAGCTCATATCATTGATTCTTTATTTTTCCAAATGAATTTTAGGATTTTTTCTCTAATTCTGTGAGATATACTATTGATATTCTGATTGGGATTGCATTAAATCTGTATAGCAGTTTTGGAAGTATGGCCATTTTCATTATATTGGTTCCTACCGAAGAACAAGGGATACCTTTACATTTTCTGATATCATGTTTGTTCTCCTTTTTTCAGAGTACTGTAGTTTTCAATGTAAAGGTCTTTCACTTCCTTTGCTACATTTATTCCTTGCTATTTCTATTTTTAATGCTATTGTAAAAGGCATTGTTTCCCTAATTTCTCTCTCACAGTGAGTTAGTTGTGTATAGTATGCTATTGTTTTTTGAGTGCTAATTTTGTATTCAGTTATGCTACTGAATTTTATTAAATCCAGAAGTCTTTTGGTGGAGTTTTGGACTCTTCTTATAGAATATCATGTCATCCACAAATAATAATAATATAAAATTTTCTTTCCTATCCTTATTCCTATTATTTCATTATTTTGTCTAATTGCTCTGGCTAATGCTTCCAGAATTATACTGAGTAAGAGTGGTGATCATGAAAATCCTTGTTTTGTTCCTGATCTTAGAATGAAAACTTTCAGTTTTTGTCCATTTAGTATAGATGTTCGCTGTTATCAGATTGAGATAAAGACTATATATTACAATATTCTGTAAGATTTTTTTGAATGATTTGGGACTTTATAAGATGCTTTTTTTTGGATCTACTGAGATGATCTATGGTATTCATCTTTGGCTCATTTAATATGGCCTATTACATTTATTGATTTGTGTACGTTGACCCTTTCCTGCATCCTTGGGATAAATCCTACTTGCTCATGGTGTATAATCTTCTTGATGACTTGCTGGATTATGTTTGCCAGTATTTTACTGAGGATTTTTGTGTCTATGTTCATTAGGGAGGTTGGCCTATAGGTCTCTTTTTTGGTTGTACCCTTCTTTGATTTCCGCATTAAGGTAATGCTTGCTTCCAGGAATGATCTTAGGAGTATTGTTTCAATTTCGTTAAAGAGTTTGAGAAGTAGTGGCATTAGGTCTTCTCTAAATTTCTTGTAGAATTCATCAGTGAATCCGTCAGGTCTTGGGCTTTTCTTCATTGGTAAGCTTTAATTACATCTCAGTTTCATTGACTGATATTGGTTTATTTAGAATCTTTATATCTTCTTGCTTCAGCTTTGTTAATTCATATTTATTTAGGAATCTGTCCATTTCTTCTGTGTTTCATATCTTACTGGAATACAGGTTCTCAAAGTTGATAGGGATGATTTGGATTTCTGCAGAATTCATTGTGATTTCACACTTTTCACTCCTTAATTGCATGGCTTTAATTCTTTTCTTTCTTCTTCATTTTTTTGATAAGATTGAATAAGGGTTTGTCAATTTTATTTGTTGATTCTTTGATTCTTTGTATTTATTTCATAGTTTCCATTGCATTAATTCATGCTATGATCATTATGATTATTTTTCCTTTTATTATTTTTGAATTAGAATTCTGTTGTTTTTGTAGGACCTTGAGATGTATTATTAGGTTATTTATTTGGGAGTACTCAATTCTTTAAATGTGTATATTCATAGCTATACACTTTTCTCTTAGGAATGCTTAATTGTGTCCTGTAGATTTTGGAATGTTGTTCTTCCATTGTCATTTGATTCTAGAAACTTTTCAATTCCTTCTCTGATTTCTTCTGTGATTCTTTGATTATATGAAAAATGTATTATTAAATCTCCATATGTCTTAACAGTTTCTTTTGCTATTGATCTCTATTTTATTTCTTGTTGATCCAACTGTATGCAGGGTATTATTTTGACTTTTTTCTATTATTGAAGAATACTTTATCCCAGGTGATATGGGTAAAGCTTCTACACTGATGCAGCTTCTGCCTTCAGTCTCCTGGAATCATCGTTCAAATATTTTCTTAAATAAAAGCAATAGCTGAACACTTAAATATATCCCTGAAAATAGTAAGTAGGAATATTTGGCCAATTTTATTACATCATTAAATCTGATAAAGCAGTTGTTCAGGTTATGTTAGCATTGTTTCCCACAAAATCTATCACACAGAGTATCCTTTTCCTCACTAACTGTATACCCTTAATTGAAAATCACATATTTGTATAAGAGTAGGTGATGACTAGTGCAGGCAAAAGAACACTACCAAGTTCTGTGTGCTTTACAATACAATATGTTTGTGAACTCTTATTACTTACTATAGCTTCCCCTAAAGCTTCTGTAACTCAGCTTCTCAACTTTAACATATTACAAGGTGTATTGGTAGTTTTCTGGGCAGTCCTTTCTAATATCTATGATAGTAAGAATGCATGGTAAATGAAATGTGAAATATAAATTATCTCAGTGCCATTCAAAGTCATGAGTATTTTAGGGAGTAGAGCATTAACAATTACAGCTTAGAGAATGCATTAAGTGATATTCTTGGGGAAACCTGTAAATTCTGTCTATTTTCAAGGAAGGAAAATATTAAGGTGAAGTTTTTTGGATGAGCTAAATAAGGGAGGGTTATCTAGTGTTGCATAAAAAGCCATATATTTTGTTTTAGAAAATTAATCAAATTATTTTGATCATTCCCATAAGTAAATATTTCTGAGCATACCAATATATTCATATTTACTTATTTCAAAGTACTAGTATTTACCATTAAAATCTTATTATAAGCATTAAAAGCCACATACTAGTATATATATTTTTGAAAATGGAGATAAAGATGAAATTAAAATGGTTATCTTGTTGATCATAACATATTGTTAATTAATAGCAGAAAGCAGAATACAGACTTGGACAAAGATTTATCATTATCAATTATAAAAATAAATCCACACATCAAGTAGGTATTGGTAATTTCAACATTTTGGATAAAAACGTTTCAATAGAAACAAATAATTGTTTTATAGACTTTTAATGTGATTTAATATCCACACTAATAGGGGAAATATTATCTATCCCAGGTTTTTTTGTTTGCTTGTTCTCACACTTTTGTGGTACATTCAGTTTGTGATTCATTTGCTAGAATATTTTTAAGCTCTTCATTTAAACTCTGGTAGGAAATTACCTCTTTTTTCCCCCATTTTCCTTAACATGTTTTGTGTGTGCGTCATTCTTGGGTCCATGATCAGTTCAAATCTACATATTTGAACTACATTTTGCCCTTGTGCTCCCTTACCTAATATCCAATTTCATTCATAGCAAATGCTTAATAAATATTTATTAAATAATGAGTGATAGAATGAAAAGGAACTTTTAGGCAGATGCATGTTAAGAGGCAGGAGAAATTTCTTTTCAGATAGGAATTAATTCTTCTATATTGCTTCTTCTATAAATAAAAACTTTTAATTAAAATTAATTTTCAGCAATAATTGTAAGAGTAGTTTTCTGTGAAACTCTGCACCATAACAACAGGATGATGACTCATATTCCACTAGAAATCTGACACATCACATTATTTTCACTTATTTTTATAGCAAGAAAATTATCTCACACCTTATAAGTTGGCAATAAAAGAACTCCCTGGAGATGGACTAAAATAATTCAGAAGGAGCGAATGTTCTTAAACCTATTTTTTTTCCAGAAAATATCTGCTTTAAATGTGATAAAGATAGAATAATAGATATACATTATCTGGTCTCTTACTAGTGCTTTAATATAGAACCATATCAATAATTCTTGTGTTTCATTATATAAATTGTAAGCAAATTTACTGAAGACATTAGCCTTAGTAATAGAAAATGTTAGCTATTTCACATTATACTTTCAAATTCATAACCCACAAAATTTTCCTAATATACAAATATATTGAAAAAAATCTGTAATCACAGATAATGATTTTTGCAAAATGACAATAGAATCAATGAATTCAGCATAGAAAAATCAAACAAAAACTGTTTGTGTAAAGAGTCATAAAGAATGATCATATATATATCTTCAGAAAATATTAACTATGAATGAATGGGCTTAAAAATTATTGTGATGCATAATTAAAAGAAAGTTATCAAAAATTTATTTTTTACTTCAGAATTAACTAAGACATGATAAATTTAAAGTCTTTCAAAACTGTTTTGTGACAGTTTTTGGTTTTGGTTTTGGTTTTGTTTTGACGACAGCTTGGTACTTTCCTTCCCGTTTGAACCTTTGTTATAAGAAAGGAAGTCAGGTTGCTAACAGCATTCCTTAGAAGTTTTAATGGGAACCATTTACATTTTTTTCTCCTCTATACTTAATTATTTTCTATTTGTAGCATATTTGTGGGCACAAAAGCATATAGTATGATACAACCTTCTTAATTCAATTTATTTTTTATTTGGAATGAAACAAAAAGATTTTGAAAGGTGTTTATATTTTCATTTCTATGCCATGCCTAACCATAAACCAAATTTATGAAAATCTCTATTTCTGATGTAAGTTGGGAATAAATTGTGGGGGTAGCCTTTTTTCTAGGTAGCAACTAATACCAAGTTGAGTGTAGGAAATGAAATCGCCAAGTTCCCTGACATCTGTTGCTGATTAAGACATAAATGGAAATATCAATATGTTTTATTCTAGGAATTCTAAATATTTTGGAATATTAAGAGTGGTAGAAGACCTCCATGGAAAAACAAAACAATTCTTTAATTTCACCTGCATATGAAAACTTAATCTAAAACAATAAAAAAAACTCAAGACACGCTTTAATATACGAGGGTCTTTCTTTACCTTTTATATCTGTAAGATTTCCAGATAAAATCTGATAGATTCCCTGAAATTCCAAACAACACTGAATCAGTTAAGAAAAGGACAGATCCTGAGAGAGGGAATTCCATTAACTCTAAGCTCTTATAGGAAAAAATTAACTTTAAAGATATTTGCAATCCTTTAAGATAGAGGATGTTGAGATATAGCTATAGACACACACATAGTACACGTTCTAAAGTAATAAGATTACATAAGGAGACAGATTAAGCCTGATGATAATTTATTTAAACTCAGTTTTACTCTGCTTAAATGATTAACAGCAATTATGATTCTCTTAGTATTAGTAAGAGCTGTCTTACTCCTCCCTTACCTGAGTTTGGCAGACTTTCCAAGGGCTTTGGGACTAAGGGTCTTAAATCTTATCACTGCTAGCCAGAAGTTTCACACTTTTGTCATACAGTTCTCCTGAGAGGAACAAGTGGCTTTATCAAAGCCAGCAAGAAGAAGAAATATTTTATAGACTGTTAGGGTATTGACACAGAGTAACTGTCAAGATGAAAATTACTGCCATGGAATTTAATCATAGAAGTAAAATTCTACCACCTTTGCTCTATTATATTGACTAGAAAACAGTCAGTATGTTAGCCTGCACTGAGGGAGGGGGAGGGATTATATAGTGGGGAAACTACCAGTAGTTGGAAATTCCTGGAGACCATCAGAAAGCCTGTTTGCTACCGTTTTTATAATAATGAGTTGTGAGAAAGCAATCATCTATTTTACCAGTAGTCGCTATATTATTTCATTAGTGAGATTTTTCACTTTCTAGTCAAAATACCTGACACTGTCAATTTAAAGAAAAGTTTTCTTTGGCTCACTGTTTCAGAGAATTTGCTCCGTGACCTACCAGCTCCAAGGAAGGAACATCATGCCAGAAGGAACAAAGCTGCTAAATTTATGGAGTCCAGGAAGTAGGACCAAGAAATAGTGCCTTAGATTGCCTAGAGGACACATAATTAGCTAGCATTCAAGAGTCTCCTTCCTTACCTGAATTAATCAGACAAATCCTTCTACCAACTAAGAATGGCCAAGAACTACCACCCACAGAATTGAGAGAGATAGTAATCTGTCAGTCATGACCATGTTAAGGGCATCACAGACCTATTATTGCCTAATCTCAAGTGACTGAATGCCACTTGTCCCTCTAGGAAGTTGGAGAATGCTGATAACTAAAGCAGATAAAGCTTTTCCAATGCAGGCTGACTTCCTCCTAGACTACTTTTTCATTTTGTCAAGGGTATTAATCCATTGAATGGTGCTACCCACTATCAGGGTGGGTCTTCCTCCAGTTTCTCAGCCTACGTGGCAGTCGTCTCTGGAAACACTCCACAGACACACTTAGAAGTGTATTTTACAAATAGGCATCTGTTCATCCAGTCAAAATGACATATCGTGATTAGTGGTCACAATTAACGTCTCTGCTTTATGATTTTATACACCGGTTTAGAAAACTCCATATCAGTATAAGGTTTTCACTGTTCTTTCAACAACTGTATTTCCTGCTTCCTTCAGATTTTCCTGAGAACTTAGACTTAGGAGTCAGCCTGCAAGACACTATGATATAACATTCAAGTCATTTCCTCTGTGTTTGATATACAATCTATCTGATGTTAATATAGTAACAAATTCATTAATTTCAATGATTAGTAAAATATTTCTCATATAAAAGCATTGTTTGAAGTGCAATATTGCTTATTGTTAAGAAAGAGTCTTGAAAAGTAAACCAGGAGCACCACATTCACAATCACATAAAGAAATAATAAATA
Organism: Dasyprocta punctata; assembly: GCA_004363535.1. Lineage (NCBI taxonomy): Eukaryota > Metazoa > Chordata > Mammalia > Rodentia > Dasyproctidae > Dasyprocta > Dasyprocta punctata. Next base: position 58,176 of record RJWM01010801.1, read on the forward strand.
TGATTCATAATTGAATGTCTCATTCCTTAAAACGTAAGTACCATGGTCATTGAGACTCACATCATGTTAAATCAACATATATCTTCATCTTAGTGGCTCCTTTTGGTTTTCAAATTCATATTACCAAAACACTTTTTCAAATGTGGAAAGGGGAATAATTCACCTTCTATGTTAACCAACAGAATCTTATTTGAGTTTTACATAATATTTTCAAGTTAAGGAAAATACATATGATATAGATTGAAATTGAGGTTATGGGCATTTTATTTTTAAGGTGAGAAGAAGACTACTTTTATAGACTTTTTTAACTCCTGCAAGTTTAGGAGATCCACCTAAACCTCCCTAGCTGGTCTACACTTTGAGGAGCTACTACTGTACCTAGAACACTACTTGATGACTTCCTGGTAACATTGAAGGGTAAAAGAAGGGAGGTTGAACTATCCTTGAAGCCTCCTAGATTCCCTGGTGCAAGGTGATACATGATGAACAGAATACTTTCTAGACCTTGTCAAGCACAGCATAAATCTTATGCAGTTCTCAATTAGTCCTCCTACTGAGGCCACATTTAGAAAACTGGAATAAAATGACTACGCTTTAAATAGATGCCAAGAAAGGCTTAAATCCTGACCAATATGGTATGAAAAAAAGCAGAACAGACTCTTCTCCAAATTGTATATCTGAAGAGGGACAGCTTATTTGGGGATTGATTGAAAAATAACGATTTTTTTCTAGTTATTTATGATATCGTTTAATGTAGGAAGAGACTTCCCTCTTTTTTCTTCATCAAGAATCCTTCTACAAAGTTTCTTTTGAGCAGAATGATTAGGTACCAGGACAAACCCTCAAATACTCTTCATCCTAGGAATATTTTTGGTAGTGTTTCAATAGGCATTATAAATTTACAGAAATGAGCAAACAAACATCAGTGCATTCCCTTATAGTAAAAGATGTAGTGAGATATGAACACTTGGAACAGAGAAATAGTATAGGTTATTATCTATATTTGGACGAGACCTAAAAATCAATTTAACTCCATGAAAAGAAAATGCTTCTATAAATGAATAAAGGTCTTAAAATCACTTGGATAAAATTTATAGTACTTGAAAATTATATTTAGCAAGGAAATTAATGCACAATTCAATTATTATAGGAGATATTTAGAAGCAAGACCTAACAACATGGTTCTCAAGTATTTTAAACTTTTCATGTCAAATAAAATACATGCAACACCTACAGAAAAAACTTTATTACTCTACCTCATTTTTTAATTTAGATAATGTGAAAAGAAAGTTAAAATGGTTCCAACATTTTGCAATTAAGCAAGAAACTGTAAAGAAATGAGTTTTTGGAAAGGAAATAAAACTATATTTATACCCTGTAATATTGCCACTCTTTCAATGATAAGACATGTAGAACAAGTGAGTTTTCCACAAATAGAAATAAAAATTAAACTGTGTAACCAGTTTTACACTATGAGCTTCCAGTATGAAAGCAATGGGGCCATGAGCATTTTTTCTTCTTCAGGAAAAATAGGCTGTAACACAAAGACTAAAAGGCACAAAACTTTGGTGTCTCAGTATCTCATCCAAGAGGACAACCAAAAGGTGTGTTTTCTTCAATAATATTTTCTTATTATTTCTATGAAATTCTGTATTTTTATTCATTATTTTGACCCCTGGTAGCAAATGACCTGGGCTCAGCAACTTGCAACAGGAAAAGTTGATTTCTGATTTTTCCTGTTTTGTGCTGCTATAGCTCCACCCATGTTTGTTGCCTCCTAGACTTAGGTTAAACAAATACCCTCTGTCTGGATATTGTTTTTCCGTTTCAAATGGAATAAAGGAAAAATAAGAGGTTAGGGATGAGGAATCTACACAAATGACAAAAATGCTAAACAAGATCATTATACGCAAATAGACAATCTAGCATAAAAAATGACCAGCTCATTCTTCCCTTCATGTGGATAAAGGGAGATGAGTAACTGAGCATTTAGATTTGCTGTTAGTAGTGTTTGGTACATAATGTTTACATTCATCATATTCATCATGGGGAATTGGTACATGTATATAATACATCTTATTTCTTTTTACATCTCTTTCTCTCCCTCCCTCACCCCTTCTGCCATTTCTTAGTTCTTCCCATTTGCAATAGATCTTAAGAATTCTCTCTCCCTAGAATTCCCTTCTCTTGGCTGGGCCTGGTGGTTTACTCCTGTATTCCCAGCACTCAGGAGACCAAAGAATGAGGATTACTGGGAGCTTTAAGCCAATCTGGGCATCAAAGTGAGTGCAAGGCTAGCCTGAACTTCATGCATAGTGAGATCCTGTCTCAAACACACACACACACACACACACACACACACACAAGTCCCTTTTCTTGGTATGCAGAGATACAAATTTACTCTACCAAGAGTAGATCAGGTTTCTTTGCTCATTGTCTTGGCATCTATTTCCACTACCAGAGTTTTACTATGAAAGCAATTAGTAATCATGACAAAAATTCTGAGAACAGTAGAAAGAAACATAAATAATAAAATAGTGCCATTTAACCCACTTTCCTAATTCCAAGACATAGTCATTGCAGACAGATTCTCATATGTTCTAGAAATCATTCTAGAATATACTCTGTATGAGTTTAATAATTTGAAATTTGAGAAATCCAACCCAGGTGAGTGTTGCATTATCCAATGATTTAAGATATCTACAACATACAGAAAAATATGTTACGTGCTAGTTGCTATTATTTATGCCAAGCACAGTTCTGAGTGCTATGCAGGTACTATCTGTAAAACCACCCACACACATTCCATTACCACCACCAGCAGCAGTTACACACACACACACACACACACACACACATGCGCACACACACGCACACACAGATTCCTACTTGGTTATATCATGTTGAAATAGATTTCTGTGTTAATTCAAATACATTTTACTCATTATTGAAAGACTATGTAATATTCCATTAAATTATTTAGTGTAACTCATTTGATCAAAATCCTTTCCTGTGAATTTTCTTACATTTTCTGTTACAAAAAATCCACAAATGAATGTTCTATAATATAAATTTTTGGAAATAGAATCACTAGGTCAGAATTTATCCTTTTCTAACTTTAAATGATTCTGCTGCATTGTATCTGAGGTATCCACTGGGACTTTTTTCCAACACTATCATTCTAGTTAGACTTCATTTTCCTCCCTCTCTGAAATTATGCATGACCATGTGATGTAAGTAGGCCAATAAAATGTGATTAACAACTTCTTACACATTAACAACTTGCTTGCTCTCCCTCCCCTGACTCTGCCTTTCCTGCTGATCTGAGAAGGACATGATGCTTTGTTAGCAATATACTTATTTGCCTTACGTACCTGCAACTTGAGGGTTGTTGCTTCTCACAGCTTACTTGGCTTGTGTTGATTATGCAACTCTTCTATTATAATCTATACTAGAAGCTTTCAGATATCTTAAGCATAGACTCCAAAATGATCATTGCAAATACAGCTAATTACAGTCAACTCTAGAAAATAATGTAAATATAATATTATTTCACAAACAAATGGGTAAATTCATTAATTAGTAAAACAATACTATATCTATTAACTCTTCACACTGATGTCCTTTGACCCTGGACAGCCTGTTCTTACAAGAGTTGTAATAATTATATTTCAATAATATAATTATATTTACTGATCAATTAACTTTGAAATCATTTAAAGGGAGATTTTCCAGGTGGACTTGATCAAATCATATGAGCCATTTAAAAGCAAGAGTTTTCTCAGCTGCTAGCAGAAGAGGTCAGAGATCTGAAGCAAGAGAAAGATTCAACATGAGGGATGTTCTCTAACACTAAG
>RJWM01010802.1:0-61534 GCA_004363535.1 Dasyprocta punctata
CCGAATGACCATTGATGTTGAACATTTTTTCATATATTTATTTGCCATTTGTATTTCTTTCTCTGAGAAGTGTGTATTCATCTCAGATGCCCATTTTTGGATTGGGTCCTTGAATTTTGGGGACCTGATTTCTTTTAATTCTTTATATGTTTTAGATAGAAGTCCTTTGTCTGATGGACAATTGGCTAAGATATTTTCCCAGTTGGTGGGTTTTCTTTTCACTCTTGGAGATTTCCTTTGACATGCAAAAACTTTTTAGTAGGATGAGATCCCACATGTTGATTCTGGGAAGTGTTTCCCGTGCTATCTGATTTTTGTTCATGAACTCTCTGCTTACTCTGTGGTAATTTTATACAATGGAGTACTACTCAGCTATTAAGAAAGATTGCATTGAGACTTTTGTAAGTAAATGGTCACCACTTGAGACCATACTCGTAAGTGAGATAAATCAAACACACATGTGTAAATACCATATTGTCTCCCTAGTGTAAGAAACGGAAAAGTATATATGATCCAAAATCTATAATGGATACTACGTAAGGGTGAAGAACAGCTCAAAGAGCAGGAGTAACTGGGAGGGGAAAAGGCGGAAAGAGAAAAGGGAAAAGGAAAAGGTATAAACCTGTATATACGTATATGTAAGATAACTAGAATAAACACACTGTTGAATCTATTCCTTGTTGAGAAAGAACAGTTAATGCACATATGATTGGATTAATTTTACATGTCTATATCTGTTGATGTAAGTAACCATTTTGAAGATAACGATGTGCAATGTTACAAGTATTGTCAAGTTTCTGTCATCCGATTTTGTAAACCTGCAATGTTACTGTAGTGTATTTACTCTAGTCGTTTGTTTGTCTCTTTTGCTTGTTGTTTTTGTTTTATATGCCTTTTTTTCTGTTTTTTTCTTTGCTAAAATAAAAAAAAAAGAAAAATAAGAATCAGTCATTTTCAAAATTTCCCCCAGGAAAATGTTACATAAGAAATTACATGGTGGTAGTTCATGTCAACTGAAAAATAAAAGACACTAGTTTCCAAGAAAATAACAGAAAGTTATGTGTCAAAATTTATAAAATTTATAATATGAAAGTGAAGAAGCAGAATCCTAGAAAGAAAGATAGAATCAAAAACAATAAAACTAGATGGGTCATAATAAACTGTGTATCTATGGTCCTCTGAAAATAAAGAGAGTTAGTAGAATATTTTGAAATATTTATGGGCTAACAAATTAGTGTTTGCGTCAAGAGATACATAAAAGAGCATGTAAAGTAAAATTATTTCTAATATTTTATAAATAGCATAAAGTCATATAAATTTTAGTTAAAGTAAAAACTCTACTGTATTGGTTATTTGACATTGAAAATAAACAGTTTAAGTTTTGATATATTCTCATATACTTTGCAAGTATATTAAATTATGAAATATATAATATCATGTTGTATATATATCTTTAAAAATATTTTACTATTATATTCAACAAAATTGCCTGCATTACCCCATTGCAACTGTCTTAGTTACCTTTTTCTCATTGCTGGAACAAAATATGTGACACCCAAAGTGAAAGAGGATAAGGTTTATTTAACTCACAGTTTTCAGAGGTTTCAATCCATAATTGGCTGACTCTAAGACAGAGTGGCACATGGTGGAGGGGCAACAGTTCATGGCAACAGAAAACAGCAAAAGCAACAAGCAAGGAGGAGGAGCAAGCCTCATTTTCTCCCTTGTATCGTATGCAGCCTGCCAACCCTGGGGCAGGTGTGACACAGACAACCTCAATCCCAGCACTAGACCAGGAACCAATCACAAACTCTAGATTCAGCCACCTATAGAAAGCCCACTCCCCCTCATGACTGTATGAGGCTTTAGGGGGACATCTAGACACAAACCAGTCAGAGCAGCAAATAAATAATCAACTTGAAATTGTAACCTAACTCAAATATCTATTCTGTGTGCTTAATATTTGTAATCAAGGAAATTCAATTTATCTTGTAAACTGTGAACAAATTCTGCCACATAACATAGTTCTTAGTTTTAACTTTTATATTGAAATGTGCAAATATTGTGGTTTAAGTACTTTTACAGGTATATTCTTTGTTTCCTTTTAAAATGACTTCCCTAGTCAACTTTTTAGAGGATAAACCCACGAAATGTGTTGTCTCTATTTGAGTCTTTTGAATATTTTTCTAAGTCCTGATATTCAGTAATAGGTATCAATTTCATTCCAGAATACAATGGAATCTTTCTACAGTTGAGATATAAAAAATGCACTCACGAAGTTTAGTATTTATTATCTAACTAACATATTTCTTCTCTTGCTTTTATTGGGACATATTTTATTGCTTTTCTGTTTGTAAACATAGTTTTCACTCATTTGGACTCACTAAAAGTTTCAACAGTTGAAATTTTCTGGCATTCCATTTGTAGAATATTGCAATTAAAGATTTCTCATTGACTTTTAAGTGAATAAATCTGATGTAGCAATGAATTAACTCCCCCAACTCAGTATAATTGAAGGACTTAGACTTCAAAAAGTAGCTAAAGCTTCAACATTTTTTAAAAAAAATATTAATTAGGGACAACGAACTGACGTATTTTTAACATTTGTACTCAATTTCTCCTAGATCACCAAATTTTGTAGTTCAGCTACTCCTAAATGTGTAAAATTATTTATATGTTTCAACTATAGAATCCACTTAACTAAATAGAATGAGCTTTTTTAGAGATGAGTTATACATATTTCACAAAAAGTTTAAAAAATGATTACTTCTGTAGAGATTGTAATTTAGATAGGCCTCTATCATGATTCTGTATTCTACCAATATTTTTATTTGCATTATAATGCAGACATGCGCCAAACTAAGACTTTTTGATGAGTGATGGACCACATACACAACAGTGATTCTGTAAGATTATATGTTCCCGTGATGTCTCAGTAAGCTTAGTTTGTATAAATTCATTCTAGGATGTGTGCTTAATAACCAAATCACCTAATGTGGTGTTTCTTCTAAATATTCTACATGTTAAGCAAAACCAGGCCAGGTGTAGTGGGGTAGGCTCTTAATCCCAGCACACTGGTGGATTGACAGGAGGATCACATTTTGGAGCCTGGACTGGGTAACATCGGAAGACGTGGTCTCAAAAAAAAAAAAAGAAAAATAAGAAAAGAGAAAAAGAAAAAAGGGCTGGGTGATGTAGCTCAGTGTGAAAGTCCTGAGTTCAATTTTCAGAACCACAAATGAAGAAATAAATAAGTAAAAGTTTAAAACTAAAAATCAAATATTATCTTCAATTTTGAACCCTTTACTGAATTTATAGCAGCAGTAAATATCAGCTGTTTTAATGTTTAATAAAATGAACTTTCAAGCTTTACTTTGATTTTATTAACTGAAGTCTCCAAAAACTAATACAATTATTGAACTATATACTCTTATTTCAAGCCTTTGATGAAACTGTCATAGAAAAGTAATATCATCTATGTTGAAAATTCTATATCAAATCAGTCAGTGTGCTGTTTTGAAATACTATGTAAAAGGATATTTTAACTTAAAAAATCACTAAAATTAATATGTGTTTTATTTTAAAAATGCATTACCAAATACCATATACTTTCTGTACTTCTTCATGTCTTTGTCAGCGTAGCAGAGTTTAGCAGGCTGCACCAGCATTAGTAATTATAATTCTCTAGAGTACTGTCAAATGTGAATGTAAGTCTTAGTACATCTGAATAGTATGCATCAAACATTTTAATTGCTGGAAGAGAATCATTGTTAGTTGATTGCTAATCAGGAAATATGAATAAATAGATATCTGAGAAAAAAGTTGTCTAACAACTGGATGACCAGGTATGGCACAAGCAGAAAACAGCATTTGTAGAGAACCTATTATATCAGACAATATGTAGGTACAATTATGAGCTAAAAATATGTCTTCACAATGCTTGAGAATGATGTGTATAATAAAATAATGCAATCAATGAATATACTGAGCCTTATTCATATAAAGATAGTAATAATTTTAACTTAAAATTTAAAACAAGGTAATTCCAATTTCATTTTGAAATTTGAAAATAAGATGATTTGATTAATCATACCTAAGTAGAGAAATACAATATTCAAGAACAAACTATGTTTGGGAAGATCATCAGAATATTTTGGGTTCACAGGTTACCCAGTGTTATTTTTTTTCTTTGATGATGCTGGATAATTGAAATTTACCATTTACACCTAGAAAATCACTATAGAGTCCATCCTTATAATAGACACTTTAGTTTTGATCCTCTAGTGTAAAGTGAATAATTAGGTAAAATATTAACAATTATTACAGGTTTAGCAATTTCTATACTTTCACTTAATTTTTTCTTTTACCATGTATGCAATTTTAAATATTTTGGTAGAAGTATTTTTAGTAGTCAGAATATAGATAATCTGGAATACATTGAAGGCAACAAGATTCTTTTACTTTACTCCCTTGCATTGTATATAAAATAATCCTCTAGAAAGAGAAGTAGCAAGTACTATGTTCATTTCTGTATAGGATAAAGAGTTGGGGGATCTCAAGATTCCTACTGAGAACAATTAGAAGGCACTAATTAAATGAAAAATCATGAGATGGGTTTCAGCAGAGAGATAAAGAATCATTCAGAATTAAGTTCAGAATTTTTGAGAGCAGAGAGTCTCAAAATTGATAATCTGAATCAGCTTTTTACTTGAGAATGTTTTACACTTTTAAGTTACTAAGAAACTTAACAATAGCATTTATCCCAAGGAGAGGCCCACTGCCTTCAAGAGAGTTCAGGCAAGTTTCTGACTTTCCTCAACAGCAGGTTGTAAGAATTTGAGATGCCCAATCTGTCATACAAGTGTCTTGTATTTAACTCAAGCCTTGTGCTGAAATCACAATCTGTATGTGTTAAGGAACCTGGAAAATAAAGGAAAAACATGAGAAGTGCAGAACCAAATTTTCTTTTATCTTTCAATGAGAGAATGAAGTTGTAGTAAAGTCACAACTATTTCACTTAAAAATCTTAAAGAGATAGTTTTGGGAAGAGAGGTGAGCCAGAGGCAGCTTAATCTTTAAAACCATTGGATGTGAGACTTTCTTCAACTCAGTGCCTTATTGAATTAAGATGATGAACTCTTTAGTCTACAAGAATTAGAAAAAAGAATTATATAAATCTTATTAATGATAAAATAATCTCATTTTTACGTCATTTTCTATAAAATGATTTCAAATTAATAAAGATTATAAGCCATGTCAAGAAACAATATGATACAAGTGAAAAGTAGAGAGAATAATTTTTAAAGAGTGCTTAAAATAGGTATATAGGTGATTAGTATATTCACATTAAGTGGCAAGACAGTTGTATAATTGTGAGTAGTAAGTCCAAGAACACAGAGGCACAGAAAGTTTGAAAGTAAAAGGATAATGCAAAGCATCAAAATGCCAAAAGCAGCCGATCATTATGTTTTATTTACTTTATGAATATATTTAATAACATGTGTATTCATATTTATGCGACTACAACTATATTGAAAATTAATTCATGTGTTTCATAGTTTTTCAGTTTAATTAGTTACATTTCAAGTCTTAAGGAGAGATATATAAATCCTGGCTATGCATTTACACATATATAAAAATATTTCCATTCTCACATGGTTGAAAAAACTAGACTACATGTCAGTAGTATGCATATATTATTTTATGTTTATAAAAGAAAACAATAAATTTCAATTTATTTTTAAATAAGCAGCAAAACATATACCAAAATTGATCATATGCGAAGTTATGGAAGTATTCCTCAAAAAATTCTTAATTTTTTCTCCTACTAATAATGGAATTAGAGAAGAATCAAGATCATACAAGTAATCAGAAAGTTCTTATTTTCTTGAAATGCAAAGAAATATGCTTTGAATTCTTCCCGGTGATAAAATGAATAAAAATGAAAATGAGGGAACAGTTTGAAATAATGGATAATTAAGATTTGATGCATCAAAACTAGAGGGCTGCTGCAACCACAGTACTTAAGAAAATGTGACATTTTAAATGTCTAAAATATAAAATGAGGAAGACCAAAATCAAATCCTATTAAATTCCATCTCCTAAAGATAAAAAAATAAGAAATTAAAGTTTCTAAAGTATAAAATAAGAAAATTAAGAACTGAATTGAAGGAAGCAGAAAACAAATGTAGCGCCCAAAGGATTCTTTAGAAAGATTAACAAAATGGATTGACATTTGGCAAAGCCAATGGAGACATAAACTAGGATAGTACAAAAATTTCTGTCATCAGAATCTAAAAAGAAACTTTCAACAGAAAATGCAGACATTACATAGATAAGAGAATATTATGAATAGTTTTAAACTAGTAGTCTTGATGGCTCTTTGAAATAGGAAAAAACTCATAGAACTATGACTTCTCAGTAATGACACAAGAAAGAAAAAGTCTAAATGTTTTACATTTATTAAATACACTAAATTTATTTTTAAACCCTTTTCAAAAATCTTTAATGAGAATTGGCTGAAATAGTAAACTTTTACAAAAATTTGAGGAGTATAAAAATTCTCAAGAGAAAAGCAAAATATATTCTGACCTTGTTTTATGAGCCTCTCATAATCGTAACAAACCTAGACAGTGCTATCACTAGTAAAGAAAATTGCAGAGTAATATTTCTCACTAACAGATGAAATGATGTATAAAAATGGTAATAGTGCTTCATGGCTGTAATCCAAAAATATGGTTATCATTTAATATTTGAAAATATTGTAACTCACTATATAACAGTATATATAATATTTCAGACATAAATCAATTTAAAACTTTCATAAGAATCAACCATTATTAATGGGAAAACAAGAATGAATTAACAAATTAGAAACAAAAGAGAATTTCTTCACTCAGATATAAAATGTATATAATATTTCAACAGCAAACATGGTTGTGATGAATTATTGAAAATCTTTGCCTTAAATGTGGAAAGATGCCTATGATACTCCTCTCTATTCAGTATTGTGCTGCAATTTCTAGCAGATGCTGTAAATAGCTGCCACAGGCTTTGCAGTCTCTTGCCAACTCACACTAGGCCTCAGCGGTTAATATTTTAGCAGAATTCTTTTTACCACTATCTTGTTTTGCTTGTCTCAAATAAACAAGGCCTCTTATTCTGTAAGCACCTTTCTTTCTCCAAATTTTGAGTAATTTGGTTATCCTTATATTTTCAGTATTTAATTCTTTGATTCAAGAAAATTTGTAAAGTTGGATTTTGAATAGTTTTTTCTTGTTGCAGAGTATGGAGTTACCTTGCTTGCATCATTTCAGATCTCCATAAAGAAACTGGACTTAAAAATATTTATTAAACATATAAACAGAAAGTGTTCTACATCACTGCCCTTCAAGAATTAATGTGTGTGAATCAAGGGGGAGTTTTTTTTTTTTTTAAGTAAACATGCTGGTTTGGTGAAACTAAATGGGGACTTGAGACTTTTCATTTCTTACAGGCTCTCAGGTAACATTCCTGCTTACAGGGAAACACTTAGATTAGTTTTACTCTACATCTTTGTCATCAAAGAAATGCAAATTAAAATCACAGACTGATTCTATTTCAAGCCCACCAGAATGGTCAAAAATGCTAAGTTGATATTATTGCATATTGAAAAGGATTTAAGGGAAGAGCAATTCTTATACACTGTTGATAGGAAAGTTGAGTCCATGTTTTCCCAGTATCCGCTAAAGATAGACACATGTATGCTCCATAACCTAGAAAATCTGGTGTTGTATACTCCAAAAACAATGAAACAATAGTTCAGGTGCTTACCAAAGGATTTACTGTGTACAAGAATTTCAGTAACTGCACTAGTCGAATTATCTTTAAGCTAGAACAATACAAACGTCCTTCAAAATAGAACACATAAAACAGTATTCACACCATGAAATGCTATACTAATGACATTGAACAAAACACAACTAAACAAAAGAGTGAAAAAAGCCAGATGAAGAGAAGAGAATATATATATATATATATAATGTCCATGTACATAAAACCGAAAGTGACAAAAGTGATTTATGCTGTTAGAAATCAGGTTACTGATTTTCTTGAAAGTGAGGTTGCATCTACCTTCAAGATTAACACTAACTGGATTTCTAAGTCACTAATATTTTTAATTTGAAAGTTGACTATTATGACTTTTATTTACTTATTTTGCTTTTAATTTGTGTGTTTGTCAAGCTAAAGGCTTAAGAAATTTACCCATTTTTGTAATTATTTTATGTATATTTAATAGCAATTTTACATAAAACTTACCCAATTAATGTTAGCTATGAAAATTGTTGTAAAACATTCTGAAGTAAAAGGATTGTGCTAGAAATGAGCAATAACCACTTCTCTCTCTCTCTCTCTTTTTTTTTTTTTTTTTTTTTTTTTTTTGGCACCAGAAATTGAACTTAGGCCCTTAGGACCTTGTGCTTGCAAGGCAGGCGCTATACCACTGAGCTATATCCCCACCCCACCATTTCTAATCTTATTTTAAGAATGATTACATAAAGTAGTATTAGGTACTTTTCATTCTCCAGTTTTTCGATTTCTGTGAGTTGTTTGATTTACTGCTACATTCTCTCCTGAATTCATAAATCCTTTATCTTTGTGAAATATTTTAATAGTATTAAATTTCTATGACATTTCAAACAGCTTTAAGCATATTCTTACATATCACCTTATTTCATATTTAAACTTTATAATAAAGCTATAAGCATAGAAGGGCATTTTTATCAGTTTGTCTTCTCCTACAGATAATATTCTTTTTTTTTTTTTTTTAATCTCCCAGGAGATGGGAAGGAGAGCCTTGCCACTGGTGCCATTGGTGAACAATTGCTTCTTTTTCTACAGGTCTCTGTCTTGGAAAAACCTTCTCAAGATTCATTCCTGTTTTCCTTCTGAAAGTGAATATTAGAGACATGCTTGAATTGCTGTCTAAATGTTAGATCTTATAACCTTTAAGAATAACTCAGAAAATAACAAAGCAATCATTGCCATAATTTTTGAATGATACCTACGAATTTTAAATATACCTGCAGAATTAAGGGACTGAGGCTCCTGTAGTCTAATCTGTTCTAGAAAGACAGATATTTTTCCTTCCCTCTTTCTTCCTATCTTTTCCTGTCTCCCATTCCCCCTCTCTCTCTTCACATTCCTCTCCACACTGCTTCTCTGTTTCTCACCTGAAAGGAGACTTAGAGCAATATTCACTCCAATGGCGGTCATTTTTCAGGAAGCTCAGGGCATGAGATGTTGATAGCAACAAATCATGGGCCTACAGCAGGCCTGTGACTGGGGAAACAGAATGAAGGATGCCACTGCAAGCTAGAAACTCTGCGGTCAGACTGCTCAGGGATAGAGCTCATCTACTTTCAGGGTAGGACAGGGAGAGGAACAGCTCATGATTTTCAACAGGTCATTAGAGGAGAGGATGGCAGAGGACAAAGACTTGCTGTCTGCTCACTGGCCTCCTGAGGAATGGGAGTTTGTGCAGACTGCCCCATTCAGGACCTTCAGATTTCAGGATCAGCAGATTTTCAGAGTTCCCTGGGTTCTTAGGTTTGTTGTCCTCCTTCTCCAACTCTTCCAAGGTCAGTTCATTGCCGGTACAAGCCCGGAGAAAATCCAGTTCCTTCCTGTGTGCACCAGCTACATGCGACATGTGAAAGACTTTTAATGTTAAGGTTGGCACAGGCCCTTGATTCAGAGTAGTCCATGCTGTGCTCCTTAGCTAGCTGCTGCCCTGCTCTCTTCCCACTGCCTTTTCTGCTTTTCATCAGCTTTATTCCCTAAGGATCTTCTGGACACCAGGCACATCCTTAACCATATCACTGGGATGCTGGTAAGAGTGCTCGCTGCTAACGTTGTAGACTAAAATATTCTCTGGGTCCTTCGGTTGTACTGCTGTGTCCCAGTCTGACACCGTATCTCTCCTGCCCTGCTGTGTCCCAAATGTTGCATCCACATTTGGATGTCATCCTACCTCTATGATCTTCATCTTAAAGTTGACATTCATGGTAGAGATGAGTGAGGAGTGGAACTTGCCTGTGAAGCAGAACAACAGGCAGGTCTTGCCCACCCCTCAGTCCCTGAGGAGCAGTAGCCAGAATGGCTATTTTACTGCTTGGCCAGTGCTACCTTTGCTGGCCTCACTGGCTCCCCTTTGCATTTTTCTGACCCTCTCCGTCTCCCTCTCCTTTTCATTCTGTCTCTCTCTAAATATGTACAGAGATCTTTCTTTCAACAAACTGAGGCAACACAATTATTGGGTCACAATATCATGTGCTACAGATTTCTTCTATGTGGAATATCCTTGCTACTCTCTTTTCCTAGTTTTTCTATATCTAGCAGTGTCTGAGTGTCTAGTAAGTATCTGATGAAGTTTTTTTAATTAAGGAGAGTAACAATTCACCTTCTCTGAGTTTTCAAGTTTCTACAGTATTCTTTTGTCACAATTTGAATAATTTCATACCATTTAAGAAGACAATAATGCATCATTAGAAAGTCAAGCTTGTCAGGTAACAAAAACATATGCTAAATTATTAACAAATATAGGAAGATATTGAATGAAAGAAAAGAAGTATGTCTATTCCATGAGAGAAGATAAACTTTTTACTTGATATCTTTTGTGTGGCTCTTGGAAATCTAACAGAAGCACTTACAAAAATTCATGATATGAAAATCAAGAATTCAGAGAAAGTCTTTATACAAAGTCATATTGTGAAAATTTTAGAGTCACAGAATTGCATGAAGTAGATTATTTAAGTATAGCTTTAGTAGCTGTTATGTAGTACTAGACAATTTCATAAGGAATTATTTTCTGCCAAGAAAGAGAATTATTAAAAGAAGTGAGCTTCTCAGTGGGGAGACCATTACTAGCTCCAGCTAACAAGTAATGTAATTAGTGTGCTTACATGTTTTATTTGGGAATATTAATTTATTAATCAAATACAAGCAATAATGGTGGCTACCTGGTGATTTATAAATGTATACACCTTGCTGAATAGTAATTTGAAGTCCATTAACTTTAAAATTGTCAGGAAGAAGTTTCAAAATGAGTTTGCAACAATACACACAAAATGGAAACATCAACACATTAATGAAAGAGCTTGAAAGGAATAGGCTTCACCTCTGTTGAAGGTAACAGAGAAAGGTTGAAGAACCCAGCAGAGTTATCCCCAAACCACTTTAATTCATTATTAAGGGCAAGTGATCAAAGTCAACTAATCTGCACACCTGGGGAAGACAGGCAACTACAGCTAGCAAAAACAAGGATCTTAAATGCAAGACTGCATGTTGCTGTATGGGTCACAAATGGGAAGCAACACTGCTTAAAGGATATGGATAACTTTCTTGAGCTCTGTTGATTACCAGCAAGACTTTATTTTAAAAGATGCTGAAACCACTTTTAGAGAATGAATATATGAATATCAAATTCCACTAGTTTTTTTAAAAATTATTTTTATAATTCAAAAGCAAGGGCACATGATTTTTCTCCTCTCTCTTTAGTAGCTTCCTGCTGCTGACATCTTGTGTGCATTACTAAGACAGACAGTGTTTATGATGAATAACTAAGTCACATGGAATAACAACACCTATTATTTATTGAGCATTTACACTGTGCTTAGCTCTTGTGATAGTCATATATATGTATATATTTTACTTAATCCTTTTAACAGTTTTTATGTGCCATTTTCCAGGTATCCTTAAAGATGATATGGCCTTGTCATGAGTTCTAGCCAACAGAATGGTGGAGAAAGGGCTATGTGTTTCTTCTGGGGCAAAGACTTTTAAAATTCATGTGGATTCTCCTCAGTCATTTTTGCCTTTGCCATTTAGCATTCCAAGGACAAAGCCTTAGAGTATGGGTCAGTTCATCATCACAACTAAAGGTCAGAAGGAACAAGTTTCCTGATCTTCAGAGTCAGAAATGTGGTACACACCATTGGATGCTTCCCTAGGCTACTGTATTATCAAAATGAACATTTACTCATGTAGGTATTTTTTTTAATTTTTATTTTAAAGAGAATAAAACCAAGCAAAATAAAACAGAATAAAGCCAATCAAAACAAACCAGTGTAAGTGACACAGGTCTTCAAAACAATAGGAAATCAGCCATGGTTACCATAATGCGTCTTGCTGTCTTCAAAATAGCTGCAGATACCTTCAGATATAGTAAAAATCAAGCAAAACAGAACAGAATAGAACCAATGAAAACAAAACAATGCATGTAATAAAGGACTTCAAAACAAGACAATAGTAAATCCACAATGACTACCATAATATATCTTGCTATTTTTAAAATAGCTGCCCATGTCATTGGATATAACAAAATCAAAGAAAGCAAAACGGAATAAAACCCAACCCAACAAACCAATGAAAATGATACAGGACTTGAAAACAAGATAATAGGGAATTAACAAAGACCACCACCTTCAGAAGGAGATCCCCCACAGATGCCAAACTGCGTACCATTATCGTCTGAATAGATGATCAGACCACAGGCCCTAGACCTGCAAAGTCAGTGGAACACCAGACACCACAAGCATCAAATTGTGTTTCACTTGAACATCTATCATTGCAGCCTGTGTTTCTCCCTATCAGCTGGTCGCTTCTGGGAAAAGGGAGGGGAGTTGGCTCTTGTTTCCCAGCCCACATGATGGAAGGGGCTGAGGTCTGGCTGTTACCCAGGCGACCTGCACATGGCACTGATTCTCAGGAAGGACTTACTTCGTGGTAACTTCTCATTCTCTTCCCCCTCAGTCCGTGAATCTCATGTGGGTGTATTTAATAAGGCATTTTAGATCACTACTGAAACACATTATTGTTATTTCTTTTTGATAGTTGAAAAAACTGAGGCACAAAGGTTTTAAAGTGAATTTCTCCACAGCTGATTAATCTTAAGAACTTTTGAACCCATGCACTCTGATGATCACTGCTTTTTTTACTAGTTCATGGTGTTTGCTACCACAAATCAGTGTTATCTGACTAATATGTGGGAGTAGTTGAGCTGGCATGTTCTGTAAAAACTAGATGAGTGGCCAATTTTGACTGCCTATTGATGCTATTTTTGTTGACATAAAGAAACTGTTGATGCATAATAAATAGGAGTCCTTAAGCAAAGGAACTTCTCACAAAGGGGAAGACTTCCATCTAAACCTGACAAGCAGAATTTTTCTTTCCCTGCTTCCTCTTTCTTCTTGCCTAGTACACTAGGAGCTATTTACTGAAAAGGGGCCAGGGAAGTGTGAAGAAAGATTTCCAGTGCCTCTCAACTTTTAGAGCCCCACATAGCCCTCCCTGAGTTAGGAGTTAAAGGAAAAGTTTGAGCTACATTTCACACAAAATATTATTTAAAATAATTTTCAGGAATACTAATAAATAGATCAGAATTCAGAAATTGAATTTAGTTAATTCCATCACAAAATGTAAAAATAAAACTATGACGTATAAAACATCATTAAGGTATTATATATATTTTACCTTACAACAAATTTCAAAAAAATGGTAGCATGCCCATCAATTTCTGTCTTAATTACTTAGACTGTCTCTAATGTGTATGTACTACAGAGGTATGTATGTGTACATGTATGCTTACATATGTAAATAAACAATTTTGTAGGTTTTTATCACATACAATGTGATGTTTTGAAATATATATATATATATATATATATATATATATATATTGGATGGTTAAATCTACCTCAGTACGTTACTTTACACAGACATCATTTTTATTGTGGTAGCATAAAGCATCTAATCATCACTTTTCAAAAATGTAATACGTCATCACCTACTATAGTTACTTTGCTGAAGAATATGCTTCTTGACATTCCTCTTATCAAACTGCATTTATGCATCTCCTAACTAATAAGTTTCCCATCTTTTCATCCCCGCTAAACATCACAACCTATGAAAACCACCATTCTATGCACTTTTAATAGATCAACTTTTAAAATTCCACATATAAATAAGATTATATTGTATTTATCTTTCTGTACCTGTCTTATTTCCTCCAGGTTCATCCATATTGTTATAGATGGCAGGATTTCACTGATTTTTCTAATGGCTGAATACTACCCACATATGTGTATGTGTCACATTTTCTTTACCTGTTGGTCTGCTGAGAAACACTTAGTTCATGTCAATTTCTTAGGTAATGTAAAAAGTGCTGCAATAAATATGGTACTGGAAATGCTGCTTTCATGTATTGATCTCAGTTCCTTTGGATATATATGCAATTATGGATTGCTAGATCATATAGTAATGCTATTTTTAATCTTTTGAGGACCCTCCATAGTGTTTTTTTATAACTAATTTACATTCCACCAACAGTATATAAAAAGTTCCTTTGTCTCCAGTCTTGCAAATACATGTCATTTTTGGTGTCCTGGGTGATAACCATTCTACTTACAGTGAGATGATATCTCATATCTCATTTTTGTTTACATTTCTCTGATGATTAGTGGTATTAAACAGTTTCTCATACACTTGTTGAACATTTGAATGTCTTCTTTTGAGACATTTCTACTCAGAGCATTTGCCCAGTTTTAATTGGCTTATTTGTTGTTTTTTGCTCCTGAGTTTTCTGCCTTTCTTATATAGTTTTTAAATATTAATTCCTTGTCAGATCCCTAATTTGTTACTATCAAGTTTTGGATATTGGGTCTAATTTTGTAACATGTCTAATTTGTCAGTAATTTACTCTGTTCCATAGGGTCATTCTTCCCTCCATTGATACCTTTATTGGATGTGTACAATGCTTTCGCTTTAATATAATCTTCTTTGTCTATATTTGTTTCTGTTGCCTAAAATTTGAAGTCTTATAGAAAAGAAATCACTGTTGGGCCAGGGGTTTAGCTCAGCAAAAGTTGTGGGGTCCAATCCCTGGTACCAAAACAACAAGAACAACAACAATAAAACAAAAACAAACAAGCAAACAAACAAAAACATTTTCCTTAACTATGTAATAAGATTTTTCAGTTTCCTTCTAGGAATTTCATAATTAGAACTCTCACTTTTGTCATTATTTTGCATAGATTTTTGTATATGCTGAGAGACAAAGGTCTGAGGCATATTCTGCATATCAATATGCAGTTTTCTACACACCATTTGATAAAAGAGATTATTATTTCCCTATTCTATGCTATTGATAACTTTGCCAAAAAAACTGTTAGCTGTAAATGAGTGGATATATTTACGGTCTCTCTATTCTGTTCCATTTGTAGATATATCTGTTTTTATATTATACCATGCTCTTTTAATTACTACAGCTTTGCAGTATATTTTGAAATCAAGTAGTGTGATGCATCTAGCTTTGTTCTTTTTGCTCACTATTGCTTCTGCTCTTCAGAACCTTTCATAGCTTCATATAAATTTTAAGACTTTTTTCCTATGAAGACTGTAATTGGCTTTAAGATAAGGCTTGGACTGAATCTGAAGACTGCTTTAGGTAAAATAGACATTTTATTGAGATTCATATTTCTAATTCATAAACATGGAATATTTTCTATATATTTGGGTCTTCTTCAGTTTATCTTATTATCCTTTATAGTTTTAGAATAGAGATTTTTCACCTCATTTGTTTTTATTCCTAGGTATTTATTTTATCTTATTGTAGCTACTTAAAGGGAATTGTTCTCTTCATTTCTTTTTTGACTTTGATGTTGATTTTGTAACTTACAATGTGTATTCTGTGTCTTGGAAATTCCTAAGTCCTGGGTCAGCCAGTACAGTTGATGACCCTGACTCCAGGAGGCTGATTTGCATTTCACTGTACTTTAAAATTCTGTGTCATCTTTCTCCATTTTGCTTGCTGTCTTCTTTTTTTTCTCCTTATCATCTGTGATCACAACAGACTTCATACAATTTCACTAAGCATTTAGCTGTTCTGTGATTTCACACTGGTATATTTTGATCCTTTCTGTCCCTAGAAGGCACTCATTCAAGGTGTTTATAGTTTGTCAGTATTATGTCATGTTTTAAAATACAATTTAAAAAGAATACTCCATTATATTTTTCTTGAGCTTCCCAATTCAAGGTAGAACTAATAGCTTTGTTTTGTGCCATACCGAGAATTTTATCTCCATAGCTCTGACCTGTAATTACTTAATTTATTTTTGCTTGCTTAGATTGTCCTCATCCAGTGTCAGTCAAATTCAGATCTGTTATCTGACACTTTCTAATGCAATTGTAATTTTAAAAGGTGAGTTTCTTCTTCAAAAATAAATACTTTTTTACTTATGTAAGAACAAACCTATCTTTTGCTGTGATTACTTGTAGATGAAAAATACTTTCGTGGAATATAAATTTAATCTCTATGCTTTTGTTGGGTTTTAAGTAATCCTCAATGACATTAAGTAATGTTTATGATTACAAAAGGACCAAATACAATACACCATATATACATATATACACACATATAGGAATATTTGCATCTACATATTATAAAAATTTAAACTTAAATATGAATAAAGCAATACACACGAACAAATTAGAATATAACAACATGCTAAAAATAATAGTAGTTGTCACTTGGTAGTAGGAAAGCAACTGGTTTTAATTTTCCTATTTATTATGTTTTTGTTTTCTAAATCATTTAAATAATCATATTATATTTACTAACAAAAAATTGAACTACATGTATTGGGGTTGTCATAGTTTTTAAATATTGTGTTTATGAGTTTTTACTGGTCATTTGAATTTCTCTGACTTCCTAAAGTGTCTATGCCTTATTAGCATATAGTTATTTTTCATGGCAGTTACTGCTTGCTGCTTCTTGACAGTTTTGATGGAATAAACATTTCCTGATTCTTTGAAGAATTTGCTTAATATTGGTGTATTACTTTTCCCTCAATTGTTGCATCAAATAGTAGAGATAATACTGAGATTGTCCATTTGTGAGTTAGACAAATCGTTTAAGCTCAAAAGATCAGGCTTAATTACCTTTTGCTGAAAGTCTAAGACAGATGGTCTTTAAAGTTCAATCAAGCTGTAAATAGGTACTATAAATAGTGAACCCTAAAGCTTTTGCTTGCTGGATATCACCGCTCTGGCCCAGGATGGTGAGTTCACCTTGGTTAAGATCTCACATATGCTTAATTCCAAGGAAAAGTTTTCATATACAACATTATTATGAGGCATTAAATTCTACATAGTTTAGATTAATAAGGAAGAGGAATCTAATCCCAAATAAACTGGCAATGTAATAACATACATTTTGTATGATTTACTTCACTATGTTTCTTTAAAATCTCACAGAAAAGTATATTATCAAATTTGATCAATATGCATCATCACACCCATAATATGCAATATCATTAGGAGGTATTTAAAAACAGAAAAATCATCATAGAATATTATGTCAATATATAAGCATATTAAACTCACTGTATTGTGTAAATCAATTTGATATTAAATCTGTTTATACTTGCCTGCCTCACCACAAGTAGAAATTAGAAGCCTGTACAACAATAATTTCAAAGTGAGTAATTCTGAGTGATGTTCTGATGAGTAACATTTATTTTATCCTATGTTTAGTTTACAAATTCTTTACAATTAAAGGATAGAGCATAAAGGTAAAACAATAATTATTTTCCAATTAAACAAATTGATCATAGATTCTATTCAGTTCATTTTTCTCATTTTGGACTTGAGTAAGGTAATGTTTTGATTAAGATACACAGTGTCTTAGGGCCACAGATAGACTGAACCCAATTCCATTGGTTCCCAACCCAGGGATTTAATTAGTAGTCTTGTCTACCCTCTATTTTATCTATATCTTAGAGACTTTTCATGTCTTTCTTGGGAATTAACTTTTACTCATGCCTGGGAAGCTCTTTCAAATTCTCCACCTTATGATACTGAGAGTAAGTCTGTGGGAAGGTAGGATGCTTGGCTCTGAATTCTGGGTGGAATAGCCAAGACTTCTCTGGCAGGCAGAGATAAGTACAAAAATGTTTATGAATGGAGCTTCCAAGGCACCTGAGGAGGCCATGATAGAGTGAACAAAAACACAAATTTGAGTACTAGCTTTACAATAGATGGCAGATGGGAATTTTAAGGGTGCTGATTCAAGTGAAAAACTGACAGACTGGAAATAATGGATTTAATTTGGAGCAACATAAATATTAGTTTCAATAGCAGTAGGTGAAAGCTTTTTAAGAAGAGTTGCCTTTAAGCACTATTGAAAAAGAGAAAAATGGTATAGAAAGAAAAAAATACTTCAACTCTTAATAAGTATAATTTTAAAGTGATTTGGGCACACACGAATCATGGAAAATCAAAAAGAAAATAAAACAAGAAAACAAAATATAGATGAACTGAACCAGAGCTTAATCTCACTCAATTTTAAAAATTAATGTATTTATAAATTCCAAGTTACTCCATTAAAAACACTGATACGATTTTTTATAAAATATCGGCATAAAATTTTAAAACATAAATGGAGTATAAATGAATACTACAATGAATATGTGCATATTCACCAATTACAGTATTAAATATATAAAATCATACATTTTTGGTCTTAATGTCTACCTTTAAAATACAAATGTAGAACTGGGAATTTAGCTCAGCAGCACAGTGCCTGCCTGGCAAGTGCAAGGTCCTGAGTCTGATTCCTGAGACCAAAACAAACAAACAAACAAACAAAACCAAATGTACATTTTAAATTTAGAAATGCAAGTATTTTAAAATACCACCGGAACAAGCAATTCTCTATTAGCTGGAGTAAGATACTATATAACCACTGTCCTTGAAAGCTACGCATTAAACAAGCAGCTTTGAATAGATGTTTCAGAAGAAAAGCCTCACAAAATTTTCAGAAATTATAGAGAATTTTAAAATATTTGTTTCATTATTTCTGTTTGCAATAAGTTTCAGACAGCTTGACAGTTCACCTCTAAGCATTTCATCATGCATCTTCTGAGAATAAATAGAGCTAAGAAAGTGAGTAAAAGTACTAAAAACCAAAGTCATTCTTCTTGCTTCACTGTATTTTCTTTAGGTCTTCATGAATCAAAGCCCACAATATATACACTATTTAGTCCACTATTAATTAAACCATTTGATTATATGTGTTTTAGGAGTGACGTGCTATAGTTTTCCATGCTCCTCTATTTACTCTAGTTCTCTGCAGATTACAAATTCTGTAAATAAATTAGCAAGAGGAATATAATGGTCTCTAAGTTTTGCAGAAATTAAAGCATAACTGTTGTCTTTTTCATCTTATAAACATGAAAAATGAAGATCTTTGCACTTGTGTTGGAAAATTATGAAGTTTTCATTATAGTGAAAAACTTATGTTATCATTGCAGTATTTTTTTTTTCAGCTACAGTGGGTGGTATACAAATTTTCACTTTTCATATTTTGCTAATCTCTTCACTGGTTTCCTGGTTGATTAACTTCTTGACCATGTTTTCTTTTTTTAAGGCTGTCTCTTAGCTCTTTCCTGGAACAGGTATTCAGATTTATTCTTGATGTTTGCCAACTCAACTCATTCGATAGGCCTTGGAGACTGTAGAAATGAACAAATGAAGGACATTATCTCCATTTCTCCTTCTCTCCCTTCATTCTGTCTTCCTACTTTTACTGAAAGATTAAAACTGTAAGACAACTGAACTAATATAATGAATTACATAACTTCAGCAAGTTTCTCAAGTATCTATAATTGCCACATATTTTCCCTTGAAACATGTGCATATATGTAAGTATATGTACTTTTATGTGAAATTTGGTCCAGGCATTCTAAAAATTCATGAATGCTGTGACTCCTCATAACTCCATTATGCTGACACATACCTTATCTGATCTCATATTTCAAAGGAAAATTGCATAAAATAGCTTTGGTATAACTTTCCTTGAATTACCTCAAAGAAAATTTTATATCTATTTTTTATTAAATTTTAGTAAAAAAAAAAATGTACAGAGCTACTAGTAATGACACCTCTCAGATCTGAAGCATAATGTGTGCTCAAGCATATGGCAGGGCACACAGTTGATGCAATGTAATTTATAAGGTTTTCAAATACACTTTAGTGATAATGCATTATCTGGCCTTTCCCTGGATCTAATTCTTGGGCCAGATCATCATTGCTAGTTTAGATGACAATCAGACCCTGACTTGTGTGCCAATAATGCCCTCAGAATAGTCACTGGTCCTCTCACTCTTCATGCTCATTGCTCTTACCATGGTATTTCTATCTCTTTAGAGCCCATAGGTCTCTTGAAACTAGATTACCACACTAGTGTTTCTTCACTCTTTTTGTTTTTATTGTTGTTGATGATTTCACATAAAAATGTAATCATTCTACAAATAGTTTTAGTAGAAAATATAAAGGGTAATTTTATTCTTGTGCTAATGGAGAATGAAAGAGGGCCTAGAAAAGGGAAAAAAGGAGGCTAAAAGAACTAAAAGATGTAAGAATAGATCTTGAGAATCCATTTGGAAAGACAAATATAAAATATTTAAGTAATATATTTGAGACAAATTAGAGCTTTAAAAATGATAGTAGAAGGGCAATAAGGAGAAGAGAGACTGCAACAGATATTCTCCAGAGAGAGGAAGCAGAGAGTTTGGGAATCCATCAACATTAGGTGGCACATAAAGTGACTGATTGTAAGGAAGAAAGGTGAGAAAGTTTGACATATATTTCCCTTTAAGATCATTGTCCAAAAAAAATCATTGTTCTAAAATGAAAAATGTTCATATGTAACTTACAATGTCAGAATGTGATGTGAGCATGAGCTGGTCATAGTAATCAATATTGAGTGATCAAAATTTGGAGTATCTCAAAAAATCAAGTGGAAGTGACATAAGAATGAGCCTCTACTGTGTAGACTTAATTTGCTCTCCCAAGTGTTTTAGATTTTCCACTGCCTCATGGATGCACAATATAGTTATATAGATAACTTTGATGAAATGATGTTAGAAGAGGTGAGGTTTCAAAATCATAAGACCCAAATTTTACTTGCTTTTGTTTCTAATTTGATATTTATTTGTAAACTACTTTGGCTGGTACCTTACTTACATTCCTGTCAGTCCTGTTTTCCCAGGTGATCACTAATTTCTTTGAAGGCAGTAGTCAAATATTGAACATCTTAATCGGTCTTTATATTATACCCCGATTATTTTTTCAATAGGCGATTTCTGAAAGGATATATTACAACATAAAGAGAAAAGGTATTTTCCAACTCTATAAAGCTAAGAAATATTAGAACATGAAAATTTGGTTGAATTCCTTGTGACCTCCAATAAATTTATTTTCAGGTATAACGCCCCTCCATACCTCGTATCCTATCCTAGCATTTGCTATGCCACCATTACACGTACAGTACAGGATTCTTAAACATTGAACAATTTGCCATTGCACAATATAACACAAACATTCTTGCTTCAAAAATATTCTCTCTAGGGTTTGTTTTAGATAGGTGTCCTCCACGCCTGATTCTTTCGAGATTCTACATTTTGGATGTATGTTGAAAGTTTCAACATTTCCAAGTATTTGAAGAAATTTACTCCAAAAGCAAACAGAGGAAAACATTTCATTTTCTACTATGTTGTTACAATTAAGAAAACTGTAAATTCCTTTGTTACTGATAGATGGCAGCCCTGTTCTTCTGGTAAGAAAAAAGTATGATCTGTGTTAGAAATCTCATTTTCCTTGACTCTGGACATTGATCAATGAACAGATTACTATAATGAGAAGCCACATATATTAGCTCAACCATAGTTTATTTCTGAAATATGTAATATTGAAAAGAAGAGACAGCCTACCATAGTGTCCAGTTTTCACAAAATTATTCAAAACTGATAAGGATTGAGAGTGAAAAGACAAAAAAAAAACTGATAAGAATTTAGAATGAAAAGACACAAGTTTTTAACCTATGTTTTTCATCTGGTAACTATAACTCATTGGAAGGAGTTACTCTGAGCTTAAAGCTAATCTAAACTGTAAAATGAGGATGATAAGTACTTTGTTCACAAAATTATTTATAGTAACAATTTAATAATTGCTGGGAAGTATTTATCTGAAATTATTTCATCAAGGGTCCTTATTCTGAAGAGAGAATTCTTACCTGTCAGCTAGAAAAATAGTAGAGAATACAGAAGTAGAATGTCACTTAAATTGTCCTGAGTGGTTTTGAAAACCAATTCCTTCTACTCTATAATGAACCATATGTATGCAAATGTAAAAGTAAAGGTTTAAATGACTTAGTAAATTTCTAATTTATGCATATGAAATCATGTGTATCATATGTATTAAATATTCAATAATTAGAAATTTTTTTTGCTATTAGTATTGAAAGGCTATAAACTTTATAAGACTGATATTGTTTCATCTTCACAATATTTCTTAGAGATTAAACCAGATCTCCAGTTTACAATTTACATCTTTATCAGTCTTAGCACTGGTAAAAAACTGTATAAAGTCATACAATCTGCAAACTGAATAGTCAGAATTTGTACTCACATCTTGCTTTGTGAGGCAAAATGAATTGTGATATAAAGAAAATAATTTTTGTATTCCAGGTGATTAGTATACAACGTGATAGCCTGCTTTTCTTGGTCAACTACAAGATTGTGATGCATGAACAAATTTAGTTACCATTACTGTTCAACAATGTTGAGGAAGTTTTCTATTGACTAATAGGCCAAAGTATAAAACAAGAGACAGTGAGTACTCCCGTATTCTAACAGAGCTCGTTGATGCTCCTTTGTAAGGAAATGGACAAGTTGTTCTTTTAGCTTTACCACAAAGAGGAGTGGCTCAAAAGCATGGAGAGAAGGTGATTTTTGTCTTGTGTCCTTATCTGTTGAGTAAGTAGTGTAACTCCTATGTAGCTTCACATGTTTTGGAAATACAAAGGAATGCATAATGCAGGACATCTCTAAACATACAGACTCATTCCTGCTTATTGCCTAAGGAGGTTTTTGTTCTTTTGCTTTTTCTTTGAGACAGGGTCTCAATATGTAGTTCAGGGCGGCCTTGAACTCTCTTTGTAGTCCAGGTTGGTCTCAAACTCTTATTGATCCTCCTGTCTCAGTCTCCCGAGTGCTGGGATTACAGGTGTGTGCCACTATGCCTGGCCATCTAAGGAGTTTTGAAAGCTAACTAGAATAAAGGTAGAGTGCATGATATTTTAAAGGCTTTGTTTGCATTTAAAGAATACAGATAGAAATAAATGCTTCTGTTTTTGTTTCCAAAGAAAAATGGCAAAGTTTAGATTGAGATCACTCTGACCACTGTGTAGAGATGAGGCTCTCAGGCAGAGCAGAAGCACAAGCATATTCAGATCATGGCAATCAATGGTGTGGTTTAATCTGGGGTGAAAGCAGTTCAAACTTACTTTTCCTCGTCTTCCCTTTTTTGGGAATTAGATGAAAATGGCCATACATTTATGGTAAAGTACCTACAAAAATAGAAGTACTCAATAGATATAACTGTGCTCTTATTCCTAATTGGTAAGATGCTTTCACTTAAGGGATTTTGCTAAGTGATATAATTTCTTCACTCTTTACCAAGAAGTTCAGGTATTTTCATATTGTTGGCATTCTATGACTCCTGGTGTGACAGAAACCTAGAGGTGTCCTAAGCAGTCTAATAGTTTGCCCTTGCTCCCTCACGACTGCAAATACATAATTGTCAACTGTCTATTCAGTGATTATTAAGGGAACTGATGGACACAGTGTGGAGTAGATGATGAAGTTTCTTTCTCTATTTGCACTCAAATCCCCTCAAAAGTCTGGAAAATTAACCCATGCCATTTCAAAAGAACATTTTTCCTTGGAGGGAATTTAGTTAAGGCAAATTACTTGATTAGAAGCTTATTTAATGGCCTAGTATCTACATTAATGTCCTACTGAAATTTGCTTTCCAATCATAAATTTTACTTGATTTTTGTATAGTGCCTTGTTTTCTTGCCAGTTTGAAATTACTGGCTTCTTATATATAACTCAGTGCTCACAAAATCAGTTTGGTCGGCTTGCACTTTAATCACTGAGCTCTTCAAATAACATGCTGGGCTTTTTCTTAGCTACTTGCTTAATATTTTTTTACTTATGAAAGATGTGCTTCCCACCATTTGACCAATTAGTAAATAGTAAATTAGACTATCATTATACAAGTCTTCAGTGGGATTGTGGTCATTCAGGACAGTCAGCTCTTCTGGAATTTTTAAAGATGATACAGAAATGAAGCAGATGTTAGTTTTATTTGATTTGAACATATTAAGTAAGCAAGTAAGAGAATTTTTCCATATCTACCTAAACATGAAAAGCATTCATATAATCAGGAAGAGCAATATGAAGGCAATGGTTTTGGCAAAAAAAAAGTTCTCTGCTGTTAAAATATGTGATATATAAGGAAAATTGGGCACATAATTTTCAGATAGAGAAATTAAACATTATAAAATATTTCCCATTTGGACTCTCCCTGTCAGTTTTCTGACTTCAGACCTGCTGCTAATTTTGCAACCATGTAGGCATTAAGGATGCCAAAGCCAGTCTTGCAAATTAGGCCCTTTAACACGAACAGAGGGAAAGAGCTGAAGAAAGTAGAGAGATCATTAATTTTTGAAATTTGTCTGAGGTCACCTCTGCAGGAGGTGGGAGCTCAGGCAGGAAGTGAGAGGTCTGGGAAACTTCACATTTATGTGTTAATGCAGAAACTGATGGAACTAAGAATGTCACATCATCCATCACTGACTGTCTAGATATTACTGGGTCTAATAATGAAGAAAGCTATCTCCTTTTTTTTTTTTTTTTTAACATACTTGGCCTTTAAACAGAAGAAAATATGGCCTTGGTCTCTTTCTCCACCTATAAAACAATTCACAGTGCATTTCTAGAAAAAAAGAAGTAGGAAAAAAAAGAAGCAGAATATTCACTAGCATGAGCTTTGGAGTAAGCTGGATCTAACTATACTTCTTATTCTATCATTTACCTCATGATAAAGTTGCTTAACCTTTACTGAGAATTTATTTTTCCTCCTTTGAGCCATTTGAATAGCAATACATAATCAATTACATTGTTTTGAGTATTAACCTAGTTCATATTTGTAAATTGTTTCAACACATTGTTGTAACCTGAGCTATCAATAGTGAGATAAGAAGTTTGCTTCTTTGCTAGCTAGGAATACATGAAATCACAAAAGTTGAGAAAAGAAAGTTGCTATCTTGATGTAACATTTTTTGTTGCAATTTTGCCTTGGTCTGTTACCATCTCACTAGTTATCAGACTTTGGTACACAGTAAAAGCAGTTGGGGCAGATCTTGGAAAATAACTGATGTCTGGTCTTTCGTCTGATATATTAAAAGGTAATGCTTAAGAATCACTACCAAGCCCTCAGGGACTTATTCTTTGAGACATTTTAAGAGTCTGAATTATGAGAGAAGGATCTGTCTTGTGAAGAGATAAGCTTCAGAAGATTTGCAAGTGTAGGTCAAATAATTAAAACCTTAGTAAACATTTGAATAACAATAGCATTAGCAAATACATGCAGTGTTTCTATGGCATCTGTACTAAGTACCACTGTAAAAATAATCCTGGTTATCTTCCTTCTTCACTTTTTTTAAAACAAATTTTCATGAGCACACCCTACTTACTGGTTTCAAAATGTAGTCATCAACACAGAAATACATGAAAGTACAATGTTATAAATTATCGTGAAATATACCCAACTGCCTCTACAAGATATGGACATTAATTCAGTGAAGAAAACTTTTTCAGGGAAGATGATAGCAGAGTTCATTCATTAATTTATTCAAAACAAGTTCTGGTCAGCTCTTGACAAAAAAGAAATTACAAAGGTTAACTTGGTTCTTGACATTATGGAACTCAAAATTTAGCAACATTGTACAATATATGCACTTAGTTAAAAAGTAAGATAAAAATTTTAGGTAGAAAAATCGCATATAGTTTAGCACAAATCTGAAAATGCAAAGATTTAGTCGGTATCAGTGTCAAATGAAGGAAGCAAATATGATACAGGAACTAGCTTTTGTTGCTAATCTATGAGTTTTAAACTTCATCCTAAAGCCTTGATCCTACAAATTAACAAGGTTCTTAGTCCTGTTGGAATGAGTTAGATCTGATATTAGTAATAGGATATACAGTAATTCATGTGAGAAGTGATGAATATCACAGTAAATTTTGGAATAGTGAAGGTTTTATATAAATCATATTCTGAAATTAAAGAATTTAATAAGTGCCAAAACTGATAGATAAATGAAAGAATATAACATTCAAGGTTATGTTGGGTATTTCAGAGTAACTTTTTTTTTAAGTCTTTAAGTGGCTCCAAATTAGTAAGTCCATTGAGCTAAAAAGAAAAATGAAGAGTGTAAGATGCTTGTGGAATACATGTAGGTAATGTCCTTAGGCATTCATTATTGTGATTAGAGAGAAATAAATGTTCCATGTGAGTGATACAAGTTTCCTAGGATTAACCATATTTTTTAGATAGATAAATGTTACTTGGAAATATTGATGGATCACTCTAACAAGACTATTCTCCATTCTACATGCAGACACTTTGACCATATTAGTCTACAAGTTTCACTAAGATTCATATAAAATGGTAAATGTGGCTAATACTGAACTTGTAAATTATACACAGAGATGAAAAATTTCTTAATATCATGATACTCAAATTCAGTAATACTTAACATATAATGATACTTGTAGTGATACTTACAAATACAGTGATATTTAAATTATGTATAGTGATAATCCCTGATGAGCAAGGATGAGGTGTTTTATTCCATCTTCATGTAGAAGTCTTGGCCACACAGCCCCTTTCCTTTATTCTTAGCTTCACAATTTAATTCCCCTCCAAGGACTCCACCTATTCTATCATTATAAAATACAGTTCCTTCTTTCTCTTAGTGCTCTTTCTTATTATTGACATAAACTCAATGCATTATTTTGTTGGAATAAGAGAAAGACCCACTGAGCTGCATACCATACATTGAATAAAGCAGAACAATTAATCACAAACTTGGATTCTTCTCTGGTTTTGAAATCAGGGCAATGCTTGCTCTGAGGAATGATTTTAACTTATTTTATTTCAATTAAATAAGAGTTTAAAGAGTATTGGCATTAGATCCTCTCTAAAGTTCTTATAGAATTTGACAGTGAAAAAAAAAGGATTTGATAGTGAATCTGTTGGGAACTGGGCTTTTCCTCGTTGGTATTTCTTTTCATTACTTTTTTCATTAACTGATGCTAGATTATTTAGGATTTTTATATCTTCTTGGTTCAGCTTTGGTAATACATATGTATCTAGGAATGCATCCATTTTTTCTGACTCTTCCATTTTTTCAGAGTAGAGGTTCTTAAAATAGTAACCAATGATCTTTTGGATTTTAGAAGATTCTGTTGTTATTTTATATTTTCACTTCTAATTGAATGGATTTGGGTCTGTTTTGCTTATTATTTTAAAGACCAACTCTTTGATTCATTAATTTTTTTGGATTGACTTTTAATCTCAATTTTACTAATTTCTCCTCTCATCTTATAATGTTCTTTGAGTTTGGATTGTTCTTATTTCTCTAGGACAGTAGTGACAAAACTGTAGCACACAGCCCTCAGTGTGCTTGCAGAACTCTCTCTTTATTGGCATGTGAGCCAAATCATTCCAGGAGCTGAGCACTGGATTTTCAGATTTAATTGCAGTGTTAGCATTTTGTTATAAATAAGTGGGTTTGGGGTTTCAGTTTGTGTGCTTGCTCTCTAAAAGATTCAGCAGCACTATTCTAGGACCTTGAGTTACATCGTTTGTTTATTTGAGCTTACTCTGTTTTTCTGACATGTAAATTCATCACTGTTGGTTTAAAATTTTGATTGTAGAAACTGGCTAATGTCTTCCTTAATTTCATCTCTGACTTGTTGATTATTAAAGAATATATTAATTTTTCTGTGTTTGCGTAGCTTCTGCACTCTGTTACAACTGATTTCTAGTTTCATTACAATATGATGTGATAAAATGCATGGGGTAGTTTCAGTTCTTCTGTATTTACATAAGCATGCTTTGTGAGCTAGTATGTGATCTGTTTTCTGGAAAGTCTCATGTGTTGCTTTTAAGAATATGTACTCTTGTTGATGGGTAGGACACTGAAGATACCTATTAGGCCCCTTTGTTTGAAGGTTTGGATCAACTCTGATACTTCTTTATTGATTTATTTTGTCTGAATAATCTGTACACTTGTGACAGTGGGGTATTGATGTCCCCCATTACAATCGTATTGGTGTTTAAATGACTCAGTAGGAGGCCAGGGTCCTCATTTTTTTTTTTTTTTTGTACTGGAGATTGAACTCATGACCTCCTCATTTTAGGAGCATCCTGAACCTGTGCAAGAGAAGGGAAGGGGAATTTTGTGATTGCTACATCAGCCCTGAGGGTTGGAAGGGAGTAGCCTGCTTACAGTATAAGGGAGAAGAGGCTTGCTCTTCCAATTTTGCCCTTGTTGCTTTTGCCGTCTTCAACCATGAAGTGTTGATCCTGTGCCATGCCTTGGAGCCAGCTGAGGTGGACTGAAACCTCCACAAACTGTGAGCTAAATAAACTTTTCTTTCCTTAATTTTTGGTGTCAGGTACTGTGTCCCAGTTTTGGAAGAAAAGTAACTAAGACACCTCTCAAGCTTTCTTCCTCAAAAAGTTTTTAAGTTTTCTGTTAACAGCATCTTGTCCTAACCATGTATAATATAATCATTAGATTTTTTTCATTAAGTTATATTCCAAATGTCAAACTCTGAGATTAATTTAAGATTACCTTGGTGCTTATATTAGATATTCCTAAATGTTTTGTCCTTTTATGTGTCATTTAGTTTATTAATAGAGGTAAATTACAATGTCTAGTACGTATCAATTTTACTATTTTAAATGTAAGGATAACCTTATTTCTTAGTATTCTGATGCATTTCAATTTTAGGTGTCATTTGGTTAAAATTTAATTTTTCCTCATGGAGATTTTTCCCACTTGAATAAATGAATTACAGATTTATAACAATTTGTAGCTTGTGTACTAATTACAAAGACTAGCATTTTAATACTAAATTGCATTGTGGTTTGTCTCTAGATAAGGATGTCATAATTGATATCTTTGTGTTAAACACAAAATCAGAAAATGTATGGAATTACAAAGTGTATTATTTATAAATTAATTGTAAACTTTTCATTGATAATTTATGGATACTTCTTTGAAAACAAGACATGATTGTGCATTTTGGTCTGATATATCTTTGATGAGGTAAACCATATTTGTAGTTTGTTAGTTTTTTATAATTTTCCATCAGATTTGTAAGCTACACAAACTATTCTCGAATTATATAGTTATGATTTAGAACCAGAAGTTATACAGCAAATATGGAAAATTATCATTCGTATAAAACTTAAAGTTACCTGTGATACATCATAGTAGGAGGGGTAAATTAGCAAAATTTCTGGAATTCATATATTACAAGTAACTACAGTTTAATATTACACTGAACAACAGCAAATTAAGAGAGCTGGAGGGAAGATGTTTTACTTTCCCTTTACTGAAAGTAGCTGAACATACTGTTTGTTCTTGTGGTATTTATTGTTGCTATCCACTTTATTTATGTTTTCTCTAACTTTTCTATTTGTTCCTGGATTCCCAGAGGCTTCATATCAATATTTATATATTTTCATAGTGTGTCATACAGTTGCTACTCTTTAAGTGTACATTGGAGTAAAATTGATCCCTGTCTTCAGGTTGAACTATCCTTTTGAATGCCACAAGGAATAGGTAGAACTCATAGACTACTTTTAGTTAAAATTTCATATTTATGTTTTTGCTTAGAAAACAATACAGATTCTTATTTATAGTTTCAGTTTCTCACACTAGTGAGACAATATGATATTTACACATATATGTCCAATTTATTTCACTTCAGAGTATGGTTTTAAGGTCCATCCATAAAGGCAGGGGAGGGGACTGGGAGGAAAAAAAGACAATTCAAGGTATATCATGTACAGCTATAAAATCCCTATGATGAATCTCATCATTGTATAGGCCTAAATTGTACCAATAGACTTAATTAAATTTTAAAAAAAGGAAAACAATAGAACTGATTTAAAACACAGAAAACCTAAGTTAAAATCCTTGCTGTAACAATCATCTTACATGAAATTGAATACATTAGATTAGCCTTCAGACTTTTCATATCTCCAAAATGAGAGTAATATTTTAAAATGGGTCACATGTCATAGAGTACAATCTTATCTCCTTCCTCTGATGTCTTCACTAGTTCAACCTATTGCCCAGTGTTCTCAGAAACTCTCTGCATACTATTTAGTATAGGTGTCTACCATGGAGACCTACAGAGCCACTTGATATCACACATAATGTTTCCCCTAAGTGCGCTAAGAATGTCGATCTAATTTTAAATCAGTGTCACAGGCTAACAGACACTTCACAAACATTTACAAAATAAAGTTTATATAATAAACTAAAGTTGTGCACCTTCTAAGGGGAAAACAACAGGCAGAATATTGATATAGACATAGCAAGCATGCAAATCTTTTTCTTCATTTCTGTATTATCTTAAAGTAAATAAAACCTGTAGACATCTGACATCTGAACCTATTATCATTCAGGACTTAAGAGATTATGCAAATAATTATAAAAGTGCATGCTAGCTTTCACCTTGACTTTGTTTTTGTTTGTTTGTTTTTTGAGACAGGGTTGAGATGTAGTTTAGGTAGGCTTTAAACTCACAATGATCCTCCTGCCTCAGTCTCAGGATTGCTCAGATAGCAGGTGTGCACCACCGTACTCAGCCTCTTTGTTCTAATGCTGAAAATAATATTTCATAAGGCTCTTGGAAGAATTAGATGAGATTCATATAAAGCATTTCACAGACTTTCTGGTACGGAATAATTCCCAATAGTGGTAATTCATATAGTTACGTTTTGGACAATAGCTAAAAATACAAAATCATTCTCAGTGACAGTATACTCACTTAGAATCAACTACTAAAAGTAATACATAAGATTAGAACAATATGTGCTTTGCTTTTGCTTAGTGCAGACCACTGCATGACCATCACCACATTTCACAGTTGAACAAAAAGCAGCACAAAATGGTTAAGCATTTAACTACAGCTACACAAATAATAAATAGTAGAACAGGATTTGAATCCTGGAAAACTAACTTCAGAACTCACACTGGTTTATTTTTGTAAAATGCCTAACAATAAATACTTTAGATTTGGGCCATATGTCTCTGTTACAGCTATACAAATCTGCTTCAATAGTGTGAAAGCATCCATGAACAGTACACAAGCAAATAGGCATGGCTGTGTTCTGGTAAAATTTTAATTGCATTATTTCTGTGTTAAGCCTGATTTATGTCATGGGTCATAGTTTGCTACTACCTGCTTTAAATCAACAGCCCTTAAAATTTTAAAACGTCTTTAAACTTTATCCACAAAATGAGAAAATTACTGAATATTTTGACTATGCTTATACCCCCACACATGCCAGGCTACCAGATTTATATCAATTGGTCCAGTTCCTTTTTGAGGTTCAACATGTCAAGACATGAGTTGAAAAGATCAAATTGATCCACTATCAAAAATCCTGGGAAATAATAATAATTAAAACTTACATTTTTAGAATACACTAATGCCAAGGAAACAAAGATTCTTACTCTTGAATGTCATGTCTCAAAGATTTCTCGTCAGAGTATTAAGAACACTAATTCAATTGTATGAGCACAGACCTCTTCAGATGTCAGAAATTATTTTATGACCTTAGAGTCAGGTCTTATACCTGAAACTCGCACAGTTGTGTTCCATATATTTGTACTGAGTGAATGCCAGAAATAGCTGACTCAGAAAACAAGAAAAATACAATAGTCAATCACCATGCTTTCGGAATTACAGCTCTTCGCTAAGGTTTTCAGAAGAGAACTTACAATAAAACAAAGGTATTATCTAGGCCAAATTCATGGCAATTAAAAAGCCTAAGAGAAAACTCCCATTGTCAGGGACTCTAAATAGTAAAACTAAGACACCCTGGAAAATGATTGTGCAGCTCTGACTGATACAAATGAGCAATCAAAACTGCTAATAATACTGGTGACTCTTTTCCTACAATTATTTACTATGCTATTTAGCCTGTTTTCTGTCCAATGCTGTTTTTCAATTATTAATTATCTTTCCAAATGGACAGAATTTTTTTGTACACATGAAGGCTATCCTATCAAACACAATTCCCACAGTTTTACTATTATGTCTTCTGTGAATCAAAAAATATGCTTCCTTAGTGAATACGTTTAAGACTTTCAACATGTCTCTGTCTCCCAAACCTTCACAACCACAGCAGGATCTATTTCCTTAGTTATTCAGCACCTTGAACCTGTTAAGGAAATATTTATTGTGAAAATAAAGTCCTATAAGTAGATGTAGTTCTCATGGCCTATTTTTAAATTTTCTAAAGGAAGAACACTTAGATACCTCTTCCTTGCTTTCATCCTAAATCTATCTTTAGGATATTTCATCGTGTTTCAGGTAGAATTTGAGGATGTCCCTTTGAGTTTACGGGCTCAAAGCTGTGACAAACCTCTGATATTTTATCAAGTGAAGAATGATTCAACACCCCATTGAATCCTTCAAACCTCTGCCTAAACTGCCTCTATACAACATCCATAGAGAAGTAAACTGTAGTCATACTCTATTTTGGTGTAAAACCTGTTCATAAATTTGTTAATTTAAAACAATACTCACTTATTAACTCAAATTCAGGTTAGTGAAAAGTCCAGATATTTTCTTCTATGTCCTCTGTTTAAAACCAACAAGGCTGCAATCAAGGCACTGGTCAGGATAGGCTCTACAGAAAGAATCTGCCTCCAAGATTATTTAGAATATTGACTGAACTCGATTTGTTGAAATGTTGGAACAGAGATTCCTATTTTTTTTCTTGCTTTCAGTTCAGAGTTGCTATTTGGGCTTGGAAGCTTGAAATTCTTGTCGTGGACCTTCTCCATTTGACAGAGGAAATTTTCCTTTTATTGAGTCCTTTTCATGCTTCAAATATCTTCGACTTTTCTTCTATAATGAATTTTAAAGAGGTTTCTACTGTTGAAAGGGTTCATGCATTTCACTTGGTATGTCTAAATAATCTCTCTTTTGCTTCAGATAATGTGACATAATAGCAAGTACCATATATATTTCATTATACCTTTCAACGCTTGCACCTACATACAAAGGCGGAGCAGGTTTATACAAAGGGAAACAATACGGTATCATTCTTAGAATGTTGCCTAAAGTATTCAAGAAGTCATTCAGCAGAAGTGGGTAAACTATGGACCAGTCTACAAGCAGCCAAATACTATTTGTAAATTTTCATTAGATTATAGCTGTGCCTATTTTGCTTAGATGTTGTCTGTGGCTACTTTCAGACAATAATTTCAAAGTTGAGTAATTCCAACAGACTTTATAACCTACAAACCCAAAACATTTTCTATTTGTCTTTTATAGAACAAGCTGTGACCTAGACTGTCTTACTTAATTTAGGGAGATTAAGTTTTCATTCTCATGTTTGACTTAGCAACACTTACTAGCCTAACATATTGCTTTGTTCAACATCTCTAGGTCATGATCCAAATTGTCTTCCCTCACTTCCTCATCATTTCATACTCTACTGCTGTTCTCTTTGTCTTGCCACCTATGATTGATCTAGCGTGTACCACAATAGACAATATATTTTGGCATTCTTTTGGGAGAATCAACAATACATCTGGAAAATTATGTCTTATGATTTCACTGAAATATCTTCATATTTCTAACAAATATTTAAACAACACCAGAAAAAAAGTAAGTCTTGAACATTTTACCATTACCTGGCATTCCCATGCTCCACTCTTGTAACTCATAGCTGAAGAAAGCCCTGGAATGATTCTGTTTGTATTATAATATTCGAGTCAAAAGGGCACCAGGAAGTGTTATAAAGCTTACAGCACAACTAGAAAGACAGAGGATATTAGTAGCGTATTTATAAAGTAAAAATAGAGAAGAAATAGATGGTACCTCTATGATTAAATTAAACTGGTCATTCAAAAGGACTACAGGAGTGCAACCTTTTGTTTTAGTGCTCTTGTGATAACTATTGCTAAAGAGACTTGATTTGGTCAAATCCTCCATGCTGTGGTTAAAATGATATCATGGATATCACAGGAACCATAAACATGTAATTCAAGAAGTAGCCCAAAAAGTCACATTTGAGAACACAGAAGCATCAATAGACAGTAGCCTGCAGACATGGTACCTATTCATAAGTGAGGATTTAGTCCTAAGTGAGGATTTCTATTCTTATATATATATATATTTTTTTTCCTACAACATTTGTATGTCAAAGAACCACAAGTCTTAAACCTAAATCACCTATGCTTCTTAAAAGTGCAACAGCAGAATGTACTTCCCCAAAATTGTTTACCCTTAGGTCATACCATTTTGAAAACTGAAAACGCTTATTTAATTTTAGTGGAACATCTGCTTTATATCCTTCATCATGTTCCTATTTTTATGCCCTTTTATGACAACCAACATATAAAGTCTCTGCCAACTGCTCCAAGCAGAGCAGCCATCCTTTCCTGTTAATCCTCCTAGTATAGAGATTAAAAGAAAATGTAAAAAGCTTTCTCTTTTTGTACTTCTGGGTCATACTCAGAATTTTTAGGTCTTCCTGTGGGCCCTTTCTCCCTTTGAAAATAACGATCACAATCCTTGAAGTTACAGTCCTAGTACTGTTTAATCTATGTAGTGTGTTTTCCTATTTTAAGAGGTCTTCAACTTTGTCATCATGAGTAATGAATTTCAGTAATGTGCACTGCTTCTGTTTCTCTTCTAAATTATAAGATCAAAAAGTAAGGGAGACTATCATATTAATTCTTATTTTTCTATAACTTACTGTAGTACCTGGCATAAAATTGACTTTCAGTAAACATAGTATAACAGTAGTGGTTAAGTAAATGGGTCAGTTTAGTCTGATCTGTGTACCAGTCTTGACTTTAAATATATAAAATGTAAAATGTAAGCCTTTGACTAAGTTCCTTAATCTCTTTAAATATGTTTTGATCAAATGTGAGCTGGTGAAAATAATTGCATCAACCTCAGTAATGTCTTTATTAGTGTTAAATAAATTTATTCACACATAATAACTTACTGCCTAACATGTGGTAAATACTCCACATAAGTTAGCTATTAATGACAATATTAAATATAATAAAAGTAAAAAAGTGAATTTCTAAATTCAGAGTAACTCCACAGTCTATTCCAAAATTACTTTATGTTACACTCTTCACATTTTTACATTGCATGTATTAATTGTACAGGAAAACATAAAATATTGCCATCTCATATGGCTTGAATATTTTTTTATGATGTGCAAGTGGTAGGTAGTACCATTATTTCTGAATTTTAATGATATATGGTAATAGTATAAAATGACAGCCCTACACGAGAACAGTGACCAAACCTTCTGTAATTTAACTTTGTTTCATTCATGTGTTATGGTTTGTGTCTAAACTGCCCCCCAAAGTCTCATAAGTTTTTTGGCAGTGGCTCAGTCTAGAGTATGTGATTGACTCATAGTGCAATACTGGAATTAAGGATGCTGGGGTTAAGGATGGGGTGACAAAAAGAGGCTTATCTCATTTTCTCTTGTTGCTTTTGCTGTCTTCTACTACCATGAACTCTTGGTTTTCTGTCATGTGCCATTCTACTTTGGAGCCATGTGCTTATGGACTTAAACTTCTATAAAGTGTAAGCTAAATAAAGCTTTCCCCTTTTAATTTTGGGTGTCAGATATTTTGTCTCAGCAATGAGAAAAGTAACTAAGGCAGAATGATACTAGAGAAGTGGGGTCCTTGTTGTGACTGCAGATGCCCACATGCTTCAGGAGACTTTGGAACTGGCTTGTGAGAAGAGTTTGTGAAGGTTCAGAGATGCTGGCTAGAAGAGCAACCCTGGAAAGCCTTATGCTTTTCTGTGTGGGAGATTCTGGTCAGAGCTCAGAATACCAGAAATCTGGTAAAGATCAGACTTAGAAGCTTTCTGCTGGGAAGAAGGGCTGCTTTGGCTACTGGACTCAATGTAACGTGTATTATGCCTTGGCAGAAAGTTTGTATGCAGTTTGCTCATGTCCAGAGACTTTGCATGAGACTAACAGTGGCAGAGCAATTAAACTGACAGAAGAAATTTCAAGACAGTCGAATGTTGAGGTAGTGGCACAGCTTCTGTTGGGGGCTTTTAACCAGACCTATGTTGAGAATGAAGAGCAAAGAGCCAACTAGAATGATTTATAATGTGAGTTTGATCAGAAGAAAGTTTCAGTAACCCTGTGGACTGCAAAGACAGAGCAGAAGAGACTTGATTGCTGAGAATGACCAGCAGAATAGAAAAATAGCCTGGGGTCATCAAAAGAAGCAGCAGAACTCCACACTTTGCAGCTTCAAAATTGTAGAAGTGAAAGACTGCTTTGAGAAGTGAGCCCCAAGCACCATGTTGCAGGATGGCACTGTCCATACTATCTTCCAGAATGGCTGAAGCATGGGGAATTCATTTTTCAGAGTTAGATTCAGAATGATCAGAAAACTTAACACTCAATCCCTACAGACAGTGGAAAGGAATCTTGGCTACTGCTCCACCTGGCACCAGACCTTGGCATCATCCACATTGTGCTGTTTTTGGGTGTATGCAGAATGCAAGAGTGTTGGCTTCCACCCAGATTTCAGAAGGTCTAGGAGGCCAGGTAGTGTGTTCCTGAGAGAGCAGTGTGTAAAGCTGTTACTGTGAAACCAAAGGTACAGTGGAGACCCCTGAAGTTTGGAGAAGCCAGGATCATCTGAGAAAAACTTCAAGGAGGCAGTATAGTGGGCCTAAGAGAATAGCCATGAGAGGTACAACTATCAGCAGTGCCATAGGGGTGGAGCCACAGAAACACTTTGAAGTTCACATCTTGTCAAAGATTACCTTGCATGCTTACATGACTGTACAGGACTAAATGTTTTGCTTTGCTGGATTTTGGACTTGCTTTGGTCCCATTCCTTTGCATCCTCTTGTTTGTAGCTTTTGGAATAGAAATGTATATCTTGTACCATCGAATATTGAAAGTGTTTAACTTTCTTTTCATTTGTACAGGGGTTTACAGCTAACAGTTTGCCTTAAATCTCAGAGGAGACTTTTTTTACTTGGACTTTTCATCAATGCTGAAACTTTTAGGACTTTGGCAACTCTTGAAGATGGACTATATAACTTTTGCATAAAGGATGTGCATGAGTCTTTGGGGAAACATGGGCAGAATGTTATGGTTTGTGTCTGGATGTCCCCCCAGAGTCCCATGTGGTCACTGGATTTTTTGGAAGGGGCTGAATCTAGAATGTATGGTTAATTCATACTGCAAAACTGGGATTAAGGGTTCTGGGATTAAGGATGGATGATTGCTGGATCAGTTCACTGATTGGATTGGCACTGTCATAATCCTGGTAGACTGGATACAATATAAGGTACAAAAAGAGGCTAGTCTCATTTCCTTCTGTTGCTTTTACTGTTTTCTGCCACTATGAACTGTTGTTCCTCTAACATGTGCCAGTCTACCTGGGAGCCAGCCAATTATCTACTGATTATGGACCTCTACAAACTGGGCTAAATAAACCTTTCCCCCTTTAAGATTGGGTGTTGGGTATTTTGTCTCAGCAACAAGGAAACTAAGGAAGCATATACACTTTGTGTTTTAATTCTTTAAAGTTCTAGTTTTTAAATCTATTCTTCAGTCTGGCCTTACAAAACTGTAAATTCCCTCAGTCTCTCTCCAATATTTATGTCCTTCATTTTCTTTTCCAAAGAGAGAATATGTCACTAGATTCAATTCAATTTATGTATTTGAGAGTTTAATAAGGCTTATGATATAAAATTGCATGGGAAACTATTTTATATATTTGCTGATAAATAGAATAAGGCAAATTCCTTTATTCCTAACCTCTCCCTCATGGAGGAATGTCTGCCTATGTGAGTAATGAGATTCAGAAACCACTCTATGCAATGCATGTAAATAAAGATAAACAGTAGTGCATTCTTTCTAGAGTTTGCCTCTCTAGGTGGTTAAAGGTGAAAAGTTATCTGACGCTACATATAATATATTGTATTTGATGGTTTTATTTAGGTCATTTCAATTCTTTTGGAGTGAAGATGACAATTTTTATTGCATTTTTGAGTCTCTGGCAATAGATTTTATTTGCAGTCATGCATAGAACTATATATTAAGCATATTATAGACTCATGGACATACATATCAAATGACAAGATGAAATAAAAGCCTTGCCACTGTGGCCCCAAGTATTTCTTA
Organism: Dasyprocta punctata; assembly: GCA_004363535.1. Classification (NCBI taxonomy): domain Eukaryota; kingdom Metazoa; phylum Chordata; class Mammalia; order Rodentia; family Dasyproctidae; genus Dasyprocta; species Dasyprocta punctata. The sequence goes on from RJWM01010802.1 coordinate 38,404, forward strand.
GGTCCTTACAATATGAGAGCAAAAGAGTTATTGCCATTTGCAGCAGTAATCAGCTCTGGATCATTGTTGATCATGATAATTCTAAAGTGAAAAATGTACTACATTTCAAAGTTTTTTTCCCTTTAGATCTCATTTGTAATTCTCCATGAATTATACAGAATTTTAATATGTTTATGAAATACACTTCCACAGATATGCTACAAAATTAAAATAGAATTGTTGGATAAAGTTTTCTTTTTTCCCTTTAATGAGAATTTTACAATATTTATGAGAACTAATGCATATAATATACTATTTTAAGAGCACACCAGCTGTTCTTCACACTAATTGCTTGTAAGTACATATTTTTAGTTCATGTTCAAACTCATTATTATGTCTGGTAAAAATTAAGGAGATAATTTTGGAAGTTGTTTAGAGCACATGGAGGTAGACTGGGTGTGGTCTTTATTTTAATATGTAACATTGATTTTTCTTGAATATGTACACATCATGTTATCCATTAAATAAAGAAGTCTTGCAAATACTAAAATAATTTCTAATTTGATGGCTAAGTTGCTTATTTATACTTTACATGAAATGGAAGGTTAAGATTACAAAAGTGTTTTCACAGATCTTATACAATCCTCATCATAACCTGAGAAATAATTAAGTCAGGTGTCATTCTAATGAGTGGTGAAGCAATACCTGTGGCTTCACTCTGTCTCTGCCCAAGCCTTCAAGTCTCTTCACTCCCATTTTAATATTTCTTGAACCATAGTTTGAAATAATTAATGATACATATTTCTGTAAGGACATTAGTTTTCTGTAAGGACATATTAAATGTGTGTTATTGTAAGTTTAACAACAATAGAAGCACAATTAAGATAGAGGTTCCATAAACATCAAAATAAATATGAACATAATTGATGGCTTCCTACAAATTTTTATTTATAAGTTGAATTTGTAAAGTGAGGTAATTTGTTCTTAAGGAAAGCACTGACATGTAAATCTTTTCAATACATATATGCAGAATCTGTGTTCAGAAAACTGTAAGTCATTGATCAAATGAATCCAAGAAGTAAATAAAGGGAGAGATACACAATGTTCATGTATGAGAATACTAAATGTTATGAAGAGGTTAAATCTTTTAAATTTGATATATAAACTCAATGCAAACTCTACCAAAATTTCAAAAGCTACATGTAGATACTGTAGAAATATATTCCACAATGAGGGATTATCAATAGGGATAAATAAATTTCCAGACACATAAACCACCAAAATTGAACCATGAAATACAGGAAAGTTGAACAGACAAATAATGAGTAGCAAGATTAATCAGTAATAAAAATTTCCCAAGAATGAAAACTCCAGGGCTGGTTAACCTTTAGTGGTGAATTCTAATAAACTTTTAAAGAACTAACACCAAATCTCAAACTATCTAAAAAAATTAAAAGGGAAAGAACTAGTCTAAACTCATTTTTTAAGGTCATCCTTCCAGCACTAGACAAGAAACAGCAACCAGAAGACTAAAGATCAACATTGTTTTTTGTTTTCTGTTTTTTGGTTTTTGAGTTTTTTTGTACCGGGAATCTGACTCATGACTTCCCGCTTGTCAGGTGCTGTGCTGCGGAGCTATATTCCCTGTCTCAATTTTCTTAAAAGATATAGATGCAAACACTTCCAACAAAGTGCTGACAGAAATTCAATAACACATAAAAATATCATTGAGAGTATCAAAACACCCATAATTAAGGGTAATTCATTCTAGAAATTTGAAGATGATTCAACATACACAAATCAAAAAACCTAATACATCATATGAATAGAATTAGGGGCAAAAATCATATGAGTAACTGAAGAAGTTCAGTGTCACATCCCATAAAAATTCTGAATGAATTGAACTCAGAGAGAGAACGTACATTAAGATAATAGCATTTTGTTACAGTCAGAGTTTACAAGGGAATAGATTTAATATTGGACACATAATTTATAGTATTGTTTTATAATATTCACCCAAAAAAGTCAAATGCAGAAGAGTATTGGAGACCTGTTCACACTCTAGAGACTCGAAGAATCCATCTGAGGACCCAGATCCTATGACAGTCTTCTGCTCGAGTCCAGCTGAAGACCTAGAGCCCATGCCAGTGTTCTCCATGAGTCCAACAGGAAGCCTAGAGCCAACATCAATGTCTCATGCAAATCTGTATTGATGACCTACACTGGAAAGGCCTAAAGATCAGTTGTGGAAGCTAGAAAGTCTGTGCCAATGGGATAAGGGATCTGTGTCCGTAGCCTGAGGGATCTGCGATGGAGACAGGAAGCATTGCTCTAGGTTGGGACCGCAGTTCACTGGAAAAGAACCACAGCTGTCCTCAGCAACAGCAAAGACCTGAGCTCTTCTGATGTTGACAACAGCTGAGCACAACAAGTCTCTTCAGCAGAATCAACAGCCTGCCAACCTTCCCTCCCATTCTCCTTTTATGATACTGGAAACGATCTTCAGGTGTGTCTTCCACACCTGGTACCACACTGATTTAGTTCAACTGGGTGTTATAAACTGATCACTAGTTAATACGCCACATGTCTATATATGATGAACCTTCAGTCAACATCGTATTGAATTAGTAAAAGTTGAAACTGTTTCCTTTAAGAACTGATATAAGACAAAGTTATGTACTTTTCACCACTCTTAACTGACATAAGATTAGAAGTATTAGCCTGAGTAATTAAACAGGAAAAAGTAAGAAAATTCATACAAATAGGAAGGATTTCAAATTATTTCATGAATTTTGACCATGAATTTATGCATAAAAAGCTAGAGTCCATCAAAAGACTATTAGAATTGATAAATTAATTTTGCAGTGTGGCAGGTTACAAAATTTACATACAAAATGAGTATTTTATACACCAATAATGATTTGCTAAAAGATACGTCTTTCAGCAATTCCATTCACAATATCTATCAAAAATAAAACACTTAGGAATAAATTTATCCAGGGAAATGAGTAGCTTCTGTAATGACAATTGCCAGACACTGATGAAAGAAATAATAGAAAACAGATGCAGAAAATGGGAACACTTCTCATGTTCATTGGTTTAAAGAATTAAAATATCCATATTAGCATGTGATTTACAGATTCAACATAAAAAACACCAAAATACCAATATCATTCTTAAAAGATACAGAGAAGCAATTCTAAAATTAATATGGAAGCACAGAAGATTTCAAATAAAGCAATCTTAAGCAAGAAGAATAAAACATAAGCTAATGAAGTATTTCAAGTACTATACTAGTATAGTACTGGCTTTAAAAATGAACAAATTACTAGAATGGAGATTCCTAAAATGAATCTCTGCATTTATAGTCATCTGATTCCCAATAAAGTTGCCAAAAAATATACACTGGAGAAAGGACAACCATTCTTATAATTGGTGCTGGGAAAACTATCTGTAGAAGAATGTAAATTAACTCTTATTTTTCCCTACACATAGTGATTATCTTAATGCAAATCAAAGACAATGGGAAATTATGAAGATACTAGAAGGAAATATTTCCAGAACACTTCAAGACACTAAAAGAGGTAATGAGGTTTTGGATAAAATACCGAAAGCCCAGATAACAAAAGACAAAAATAGACACAAGGTTGCATCTGACTCATAAGTTTCTGCACATGCAAAAGTTTTAATCATAAAAATTCAATTGAAGAAAAATTAGAGTAGGGAAAAATATTTTAAAACTATTTATATGACAAAAGATTATCATCCAGACTCTTCGACAAACCAAGGAAAGTTAATGACACTAAAACAAATAATCCTATTAAATTCTTGGAGTGTACCTTTTTATAAGAACTAAATTGGTCAATGAAAGATAAAACACTACTCAACATTACTAGCCATGAGAAAATGCAAATCAAAATAATGGTAGGTAAGATCTTATCTATCAATAGTTACTACCAAAATACATTAAATAAACATACTGACAAAAGTAAAAGGGAACTCATACAGTGCTGGAAGAAATTAATATAGTCACTTTAAAAATTAGTATAGTCACTAAAAAGAACAGTATGTAAATTCTTCAAAATCATAAAACCTAGGTATACCATTTCTGGGCATATATACAAATGATACAAAATCATTGTGTGTATATTAGTCATCTTTCTATCACTGAGGAAAAATACCAAACACCTGTAATTTAAAGGAGAGTTACAGTTTGGCTCACATTTTCAGTAGATTTAGTCTATGGGAGGAAACATCCAAAGAAGAAAAGGTATGACTGAAGAGCATGGAGGAGGAAAGCTTGTCACCTGCATGGAAATGTGGAAAGCGGAGACAGTGAAGGTCCAAATCACATCTCCATCACCTCTCTGTCCAGGGTTCACCTTCTTACATGGGATTTTGGGGAAATTTTTATTTATTTATCTTATTTATTTATTTAGGCACTGGAAATCAAACTCAGGACCTTGCATTTGTCAGGTAGATGCTTATATTGGGGTACATTTTAAACCTGAATCAGAGCATTCCATCTCATGTTCTCCAAAAGGCTCACACCTCCAAAGGTCATGTTCATCTCATGAACAACATTGATTCCATCTGTAACAGTTGCCTAAGTGTGAACTGCTCTTGCATTGCTGAAAAATCCAAGTGCAAATCTCCTCTGAGACTCAGGGCAAACTTCTGAGTGTGAGTCAATGTGAAAATAAAAAGGAGAGCTAAACAGTTCCAAGACTTCCATTACAAAAGGATGGAATGGGGAATAGACATAAATTAGACCAAAGCAAAATCTAAATTCAGTGGGGGCAAACATTAAGTTTTTAACTCCTTGTTGAGCACCCAGCCTCTGCTCAATGTCTGTTGGCTTCTTCAGCAGATACTCCATGTTTCTGACATCTTCAACTTCCAATGGTTTGCAGTCCATCTTTGGCAAAACTTTCATAGCTTCACACACTGCCCTTTCATGGGTTTTAGGTAGGGAATATGACCCTATTATATATTTTTACCTGATCCCCCAGACCTTGTTCTGAAATTTGTGTGGAGTTCTTCCCTCATGACACCATAACTCTTTCATTCTGCATTCCTGAAAACATAGAGTCATGTGGACCACACCAAATTGGCAGCCAGCTTCAGTAGTAACTGGCCTCCTTGGATAATGGCTTCAGCGGCTTCTGAGTTCATGGGTGGCTAACTCTGGATACTATTCTGTAGACACCCAGTTGAGCAAGTAACACAGGAATTCTCTTCTCATATGAAAGATGTACAATTTCGTGCCCTGAATAATTTGATATGTTGTATCTTGCTGAGTTTTGAGATAACCTCACAACATACCTCTTCTTGTCCCTGTATGAAGCATTTGGCTTCTTTTTAATGTTAATATTTTTGGTTACCATGTTTTCCATGCAGTATTTAAAGGAGAAGACATTTATTTTGGCTCCAAATTTCATCAGATTCAGTCCATGATTGCCTGGCTCCAAGGCAGAAATGGCTTGGCATAACCGCATGTAGGAAAGAAAGCTGTAGGGCAGCAGGGAATCAGAGAGTGATGGGAGGAACCAGGAATGAGACTATACCTTCCCAATCACACCCACAGTGACCTGTCCCTCCCATCCAGGTCTCACCTCTGAACATAAGACTTTTGGTAAAAATTTTAGGTCTAAATTATAGCGATATTAAATGATACCTGCACCTCCATTTTTATTGCAGCACTATTCACAACAACCAGGACACAATATCAATCTAAGTGTCTGCCAACTGATGAATGCATAAAGAAAGTGGTGTGCATACACAAAGGAATATTATTTAGCCAACAAAGTATGAAAATGGACAGAACTGAATGGTGCTGAATGAAACAACCCAGAGAGAGACAAATACTATATAGTCTTCCTCTTATATGAAAGCTAAAAAATTGATCTCAAAGTAGACATGAATAGAAGAACACTAATACAAATACAGCAAGTGGTTGGGGCAGGGGGAATATGGAGATGCTGAATAACTGATACCAAAACTGTTGTTTGAAGGAATAAATGCAGATGTCCTACAGAATAGCAGAACTTCAAAGTAATTCATTGAATATTTTTTTGAGAAGTAGATGAGAGAAGTTGCAGACACTGGTGGTTATAGTGGCATGTCACATTGGTTGATTTGGGAATCTACTGAGGATATTAGTAAAGTACACTTCTGGGTGGGTCTGGGTGAGTCACTGAAGTGTGGCCTTGTGTGTGTGGCTCCTTGTCCTTTCCTTTCTGGTTCTGTTCTGCTGCTTTGTTTCCCAGTTCTAAGGCTTAAGCAGCATTGTTCCACCATACTTTTCTGGTATGATGCTCCCTCTTGGAAGCTGCTGACCATCTTTGGAATGTCCTGAAAGTGTGAGTTAAATTAAACCTATCCTCTTTTAAATTGTGGGAGGTAGCTATTGTGTCCCAACAACATGAAACTTAATACAGAATCAAAACATAAAAAACTGATAAGAAAATATAAATGCTAATTATGATTATTTGATCAATATGAATTGTATACTCATATTGAAATATCATAATGTATCCCATTAATATGTCCAATTCTTGTTTATTATTTTAGAAAATTAGGAACAATCGAAGAATATGTTTTAAAACTCTTAATATTAATCAAAAGAAGCCGGGCGTGGTGGCGCACGCCTTTAATCCCAGCCCTCGGGAGGCTGAGGTAGGCGGAGCGTTGTGAGTTCGAGGCCGGCCTGAGCTACATAGTGCGACCCTGCCTCAAAAAACTAGGGCCGGGAGTTTGGCTCAGTGCCTTAAAGCGCCTGCTCTGGCAGGTGCGAGGTTGTGAGTTCAATCCCCGGTGCCGCAAAAAAAAATTAATAAAAAAAAATATTAATCAAAAGAGTTGAGGTCTTCAAAATCAAAGAAAATATGAGAAACCATCATGGCTGAAAGGAGATTAAGGCAACATTAGCTACTAAATGGAGTGCTTTACCCTGGATGGAATTCTGGAAATGAGAAATGACTGAAGGAAAAATACCATGGAAACTAGATAAAAATATGATTTTTTTGTTAAGAATAAACTTATTAATATTTGTTCATTAATTATGACAAAAATACTATTATAGATGTAGCTGGATTTTGATATATGGGAAGATTCTTATCATAGTTTTTCAATAAATATAAAAAGTAAGATGTTTATTGTAAAGGATAATGGTAGATATCAAAGGATGTACAATTATTATGGATATTAGAGAACCTATTGAAAAGGAAGCATACATATTTGGCTGAACACAACAAGAATGATACAAACATAGGTAGGTTTTTACATATACTAATTACCTTAATGAACTAATTTTCAAACAAAAAGTCATTATGAAATTATTATAATATATCTCTTTAACTATAAGTTTTATCTGTTTAGTTTGAACTCATTTCAGTTATGTGCTAAAATGTTACATAACCTTTGGGAGATTGTACCCAATAATCCTGCTTATTCCCTTGGCAAGAGTTAACAGGTGTAACTAAGAAGTATTTGTTTTTTGTTCTGTAATAATTTTGCAAAATATAACATTGTATAAATTATTTCAAATAATTCAACTAAATATAAGTTTACAGTTTGTTACTCAACAGAGAATCAAATAGACACAAAGTAATCTCAAATATTTTCATTTTCCAAAAAGTTACGAGAAAAATACTTTGTCAAAAAGCATTAAAAAATGCGTGATTAGTATTTGCTAGCACAGTATATTTGCATTCTTAAATCATATATTTTATATATTTCTTGAGTGTCTTTTACATGTTTGGCACTATACTATCCACTAGGAAAGAATTGCTAATAAAGTAGGCTGATGCACTTGTTTGTACAGAGCTTATGTTTTTGATGATGAAGTTAATAAAATAATAAATGAAGAAATACAAATAATTTTAGGATATTATGAATGCTGTAGAGAACAAGAAAGAACAGAAGGTTGGTGGGATGTTGTGAATTTCTATTTTAAATAATAAAGGAAAGCATTAACAAAAAGTTGGCATTTACATAAAGAGATGTTCAGGTTAAAAAAAAGGAACCTCGTGGATAGGTAGACCCCAAGTATACAATAAGAGGGAACAGAAAGGGTAAAGACCCTGGGGCTGGAGCATGGATGATATGGCTGAGAAGTCGTGGACAGAAGTGGAAGAGGACACCGGGATTCTGGGGTGGAGTAAGAGATGAGGTCAGCAAGATCACTGCAAAGATACGGACAATGCAGGTCACATAGGGTTTGAAGAGCACCATAAAGATTTTCCACTTTGTTATTCATTGTTTTAAAGGATTGTCTTAGTTATTTTTCATTTGTTGCTGAGACAAAATACCTGATGTCCAAAATTAGGGAAGGAAAGGATTATTTCTTACAGTTCTAGGAGATTTCAGCCCATACTCAGTTGGCTCCATGGCAGCATGGCCTGGTGGGGAAGCCATTCATGGCAGCTGCCAAACAGCAAGGTGAACCGGTGAGAGAGAGAGAGAGAGGAGAGGGAAGACACACATTCCTCCCACCTTTACACTGTATGTTGGCTCTGTCCCTGGGCGGGGACAGCACTCACATCATCAATCCCAGCGCTAGACACCAAACCAATCAGGAACACTAGACTCAGCCCCCTCCAGATTGCATGAAGCCTTGGGAGTACACAGGATCAAACCCATACAAGGATTTTCTTATTTTAAGGGAGCTTTTTTAAGGCTTTTTTTTTTCTATTTTCTTTTTTAGTACCAGGAATCAAACTCAGGGCCTCACACTTGCCAGGTAGGTGCTGCACCTCTGAGCTTCATCACTGGCGCTCATTTTATTACTTATAAGATAAAAATGACTCTGAGCAGGCAGGTGTGAGGAAAATGACTGAAGCAGAAAAGGCAGTGAGAAAGGTGTTGAATAACTGGTTCAAAAGATGATTGTAGCTTGGATGAGGATATGGCAATGGAGAGATTTGAAGCCATTAGATATAGTATGTGTTGTGACCACACAGTCAATACGATATTCGATGAATTGCATGTGGTGTGAGAGAAAGGATAGTTTGCAAATTGTATAATTTACTAGGGAGAGTAGATTTGTCATTATTTAAGGTTGAGAAGTTTGTAGGTAGAAAGGATAGAGTGGATTAGGGACAGATAAGAGTTTAGTTTTGTACATGTTAAATTTGTTATTTTTTTTATATACCTAAGTGGCTATGCTGAGTAGATAGATGTATGAATCTGTATTTAGAGAAGATGATTGAGCTAGAAATAGTGATTTAGGAAATTGAATCTTCAGATGAAATTCTTAGTCATAAAATAGAATGACTTCCTTTCAAGAATAAGTATAGATAGAAAGGAGAAGTGAGGTAAAAACTGCCTCAAGTTTTAAGAGGTCAGGTATATGAAGAGATATAGGAAGAGTAACTTTAAAAAGAGGGCCCAAATAAGATATGGAGAAAACCAAACCATTTGTTTTACAGAAGAGGAAGTGGTCAGCTGCCTCAAGTGCACATAGACCAATCAAGAGAAAAATTTTAGTCTGACAACATTGACAATAGTAAAAGTCATAGTAATGATAACTTCATTTTGTTGTACTGTCAAACAAAAAGAAAGGCTAGATATTATTTAAAGCTATTGCAACAGGAAAAAGAGACCTCAGTATAAGACAGGTTAATTCTCAATACAACATGGACAACTCAGAAATTGCACTCAAGGAGTGGAGTGAGGGTCAGTTCCTAGAAAATCACTAAAAGGAATCATCAGAGACACAGGGAACTTTTCATTTTACCTACCCAATGAAATTCTTGCTGAAGATGGGCCAGGGTGAATCACTCATCATGAGAGGAAGGGCAATGGTGGTGGATGAATAACCTGATTATTTATAGATGATTCTTGCTAAACTGACTTGGCAGAATTCTTGCTAGAATAGAATTTTACCAGGAAAGACACAGAAGACTGGAAGATTGAAGACTATAATTTGGTCAAAAAATAATCTTTGTGAGTGTATTACAGTTGACACAACATAGATATTTTAAAATATTTTCTTCAGTTTATTTTCACAGCAACCCTGTTAAACCTTTAATTTTTTAGCTCGAGAAACTGACAAAAATTGAAATATTTTCCAAATTTATTCTGCTTTAAAAAGCCATAGTCCAAGCTTATACAAGTTTACAGCATATACATATGGTGAGATAACACTTTTTCATAGATATTTTTGACACACTGAATAAATTCATTTTTTTCATTTTCTTTTGCATAATATCATTCTAGTAGTACCTGTAGCAAATGGTGTTGAAATAAAACAAATTACTTAATTAGCATCTATCCTTTTAAAATCTAGTTTTATATGTTAGTCAGTAGGGTTAGCGTAAGAAAAACAAAACTCAGACATCCCACTTAGAAGACCACACTAGAGTAGGTAAGACAAACATTTGTAATACATGATGCTAAGGACCACAGAGAGGTAATTGGAAATGAGTATTGTAAAACTAAGAGAAAACAACTGATTTGGTTTGAATATAGGGACTGAAGTAGCATATTGTGGCAGAAAGTCAAGATCATTGAAAATAGAAGGATAAATATGTTGTTCTCCTTAATTTGAGCACACCAGGCCTGTTCAAGCCTCAAGCTTACATATCCATCACAGACTTTATCTGAGCGCCAGGCATACCAAGGTCAGCACAACAAGGAAACATCACACATTCAAGCAAGCATCGATGTTGATGGATGACTTAATTATCTTGGTCCCCTGATGAATGAATACTGCAACCATCCCCAGTAGATATTTTTTAGTCTTCAATTTGACAATGCCTTAGTTAAGTGGGATATTATAACTATGATTTGCTAAGACAAAAACATTTTTAAAAACTACAAAACTTCAGTAGTTCACCCTTAGTTGGATGTACAGTGTAGTAGTGGAAAAAAAAAGAGCTATGAAAAGCCCACAGACAAAAATCAACTTAATGGTGACAAACTGAAACCTTTTCTGGTAGAATCAAATACAATACTTGCCACTTCCAGCCTACATTGCCTGGAAGTACTAGCCTGAGTAAGTAGGCAAAGAAAAGAAAGCCATACAAATTGGAAAGGAGGAAGGTGAACATAGTACTATTTTTAAATATATTTATTTCTGTGAGCACCAGTGTGTGTGTGTGTGTGTGTCTATGTGTGTGTGACATAGATGAAAGTAGAGACAGAGAAGAAAAAGCTTGCTAATGAAACTGAGGCTAAGATTCCCCTTCCAAAATATGGATTTTACTAGTGTCATTGTATTGAAAACAAATTTAAAAAATCAATAGAGACAATAACAAGACTATATTACAATAACTGAATGAGACAACATACTGTTTTAAATGTGTATTTTCCTTTAAAATGGATAATACATTGCTAGTTAATAAATGTGGGTAACCTCCTTATTTTGGATTGTTTCATGGATGGTTTTGTTCTGTGTGTCATGCTACACCTCATTTAACTTGTACTCTATTTCTAGTTAGGTAGTTACCTTACACTGGATATTACAAACGATGGCTATTCTGTTATAATTATTTTGAATGGATATTCTGTAATGCACTGTTGCATTCTAGCCTAGTACATTTCTTACGGCGACCTTCTAAATGTTTAAATTCTGAAAGTTGGGGTGGCCCTGATATAAATATATTGCCAAGTGTTCATGGAGATGTACTTTTCAAAGAATTCACATATATTAATATTAATTTCTTAATCCTTATCTCATGAAGGGGAATTGACAGTTAAATTCATTTCTTTCCAGTTTCTTCAATATTAGTGAAATTAAAATTATTTAATTATAATTTAATATTGGTTAATAATATATTATTTGAAGCCGGGCGTGGTGGCGCATGGCTTTAATCCTAGCACTCGGAAGGCTGATGTAGGCAGAGCGTTGTGAGTTCGAGGCCGGCTTGGGCTACAACGTGAGCGCAAGTCCGGCCTGAGCTACATAGTGCGACCCTGCCTCAAAAAACCAGGGCCGGGAGTTTGGTTCAGTGCCTTAAGCGCCTGCCCTGGCAGGTGCGAGGTTGTGAGTTCAATCCCCGGTGCTGCAAAAAAATAAAATAATAATAATAATATATTATTTGAGATTTATTCTTCTGTTTGAAATTCTTAATTCTTAATTTAATATTGGTTAGTAATATATTATTTGAGATTTATTCTTTCTTCTGTTTGAAATTCTTCTTTATATTATTTTTCTATTTTTTTAACCAATTAAATTATACAGTGCTTTGTTGAAATACTAACATTTATTTTATACTTTCTTAGATTGAAAGATATGGGTGGTTATGGGCTAATTAAGATGTTGGCAAGTTTCCTGCTTTTCTGGAGACACTAGGTGAGAACCTGTTTTCTACTGTTTCAAACATCTAGAAACCGACTCCACTTATGGGCATGTGTTCCTCTCCTTCTCCATCTTGAAAAGTCCAACAAGTTAAGTCTTCATATTGCATGTCTCTGAAGACAACCTTTCTGCCTCCTTTTTTCCACTTTAAAGGATGGATATGGTTAACTGGGCATGCCTAAACAGCTCATGGTGATGTTCGCAATGTCCATATGTGTCTTTGTATCTGCAGTATCCCTTTTGCCACGCTAGATAATAAGTGATAAATATAGTTGCAAATTCTACAGTGAGTAGATGGTCATGTTTACAGGGCTACTATTCTGCCTATCCCAACCCCATTTTGTTTTAATGATGGTAGCATTTCTTTTCTCTCTATCACTTTACCTCTTTATTTTTGACCTAAGAGCACTGCTTTATTTACTGAAGGACATCACATTGTGGAGCCTAAATGTAATGATCATGTAACCACACACATTAGATTAACTTTTAACATTAAATATTGTGACCTGTGGTATACTGGACAAGCATCTTAGTTAACTAAGCTTAAATTTCTGCAATTTTAAAATGGAGGTATTATGGTATCTACACCATACAAGTTTTGATATATGTCATGCTAAAAATTTGGTATGCTCTAAGTATTCAATAAATACTTGATATCACTAAGAATATTATTCAACATATGGAAATATTTACGTACACATTAAATTTTGTGTTGTAGTCTCAGTAATTGAGATACCTCAGTGAAAAAAATATGGAAGCATATATTATATAGTCTAAGAGACTATGTTCTAGTTAGGTGTGTTGACAGTCTGGACATAAATGACATAAAAAAGTGACAAAATACTATGGACTAAATTGTAACTCCTCCAAATTTTATATGGAGTCCTAAACCTCAATATTTCAGAATGTAATCATAAATGAATATATGATTCTTAAAAAGGAAATCAAATTAAAATGGTGTATGAGAATATATATTGGCCCAAATCAGACATATTAGTCTTCATAAGAAGACTTTTAGCATAAATAGCATGCTATCACTGTAATGCCTTCTTTCAAATGGCCCTAGTCTTGCCAAGAAGGCTATAATTATTTCACTTTTTTATCTAGTTAGTAATAAGTATTCGTGATAAATATTGTTTCCAATTTATGAATTACTATTTTCAAAAAGGTTTGTAATAGTTTTGAATAGAAAATGAATATTCTCTTGGAAACAGTTTGTATTTCAATGACAACATTCTCTCAAAAAATCAACACCACAACTGACCAAATTTGTTTTCCTAATTTCAAATCAATTCCTGTGGAGATCTTAAGGACTGTTTAATTAATTACAAACATACTCTGTGGTTCTTTACTTCAGGTTTATCAATAAATTTTTGGCAGTATTGTAATGAACTGGAGAATTCCTCTGTCCCAGTTTTCTTCTGTGGTAATTTATATAAGGCGTCTATGACAAATATATGGCAACTGTTCCCAACTTACAAATGCTTATTTTTTGATTGCTTATATGGTGACCATTTGAAATACAAAATGAATGTTTATTTGTAATCAAAATTATAGATATATTCTCAGGAGAGTTGTAGAATTTTATCAACTAGATTACAGTGTTTACATACAGTTGGTATTGACTTAACCTTAAAGACTATTCATATCCAAAATATACAGCCTTTCAAGACAGGAGTATTTTACTTACCAATGTTAATTTAATATTTATCCTTGCATTTTCCTGGCTTGACAGGTCATTCATTTTATTGCTGATTATTATTCCATTTTATAAATGCATCTCACATTTTTCAATCATTTATCTGCTGAAGGACAACACAGTGACTTCCAGTTTTAGGTGCTGTGAAAATGTTGTAATAAACATCTTTGTACAAGTTCTCATATGGACATGTTTTCAAGAAATTTGAGTAAAAACTTAGGAGAGCAATTGCTAAGTCATATGGTAAAACTGTTAGGAACTATCAAACCATCTTCATAATAGTTACACTATTTTGCACTCCCGCCAGCATAAAATGAGTATTTCTTTTGCTCTTTGTTCTGAACAATACTTACATGTGAGGCTGTTAGATATTCGCCACTTTAATAGATGCACACAGGTATCACAGTGTTGCTTAAATTTGCAATTCTCTTGTGACTGGTGATGCTCACTGAGCATCTTTACATTATACTTTCTGCCATCTGTTCATCCTTTTTGGTGACGTATGTGTTCATATCTTTTGACCATTTTTGAGTGACTTGGTTTACTTATTAAAAGTGTTTTAGAGATGCGAGCATTTTATCAACTATGGTTGGTAAATATTTTCTTTATTCTTTTCATTCTCTCAATAGTGTTTACTGGAGCAAATGATTTTATTTTAATACAAGTCTAAAATAACAGTTTTACTGACATCGATTATGATTTTGGTTTTGTATGTAAAAACTCATTGATAAGTATAAGTTTGATTATATTGTCTCCTTTTCTTTCTTTTAGAAATTTTATAGGATTGGTTTTTATGGGTTGAGGTGTTCGTTTTTGTTTTTTTGTCTTTTTGAGACAGGGCTTCACTATGCAGTTGAGGCTGACCTTGAACTCACTTTGTAGCCCAAACTTGCCTCAAACTCAGAGCAATTCTCTTGCATCAGCCTTCTGAGTGCTGGGATTAGAGGGCTGTACTACCATGTCCAGCTTTAGGGTTGGGGTTTAAACAAATTTAATTTTGGGGAAAATAGTAAGGTCTGTTTCTAGATTATTTTTTAAGCACAGCCAAATTTTGTACTGCTATTTAATGACCAAACTTGTGAGCATATTGTTTTTCATATAATTTCTATGTTGTCATTTTAATGTGAATGGGACCAGTAGTGATGACCCATTTTTCCCTTTCAATACTGATCCTTTCTATCTTGTATATTTTTTTGTGATTAACGTAACTAAATTCTTGCAACTTTTGTTTAACTTTTTAAAGTGTCTGTTTCTGTTTTGATTTTTTTGTTTTACCAATTTCTTATTATCAGTTTCACTGATTCATGCTCTAGTTTTTAAGATTTTATCCTATTGACTTGAATTTTAAATTATAGTTTGTATATAGTTTCTTAAAGTTTACAATATTTATTTTTTTATTTCTCTAATACATGCATTGAATGTCAAGATAGGGTTTATAAGCAGTTTTTACTGCATCCTACAAATTTCAAGTTACTTCTTCACTTGGTTAAACACAAACATGAGTGTTTCGTGTTGAGAACTTTTACTCAAAAATTGTAGAGATATATTACTTAATTTCCCAAATACTTGTGAATGTTCCTGCTTCTTTCTGTTATTTTTCCATTCCAATTGTACTACAATTAGAGTTCATACTTTGTAAGATTTCTTTAAAATTTGATCAGGTTTGTGCTATGACACAGAATGCCAGTCTTGGTAAATTTGCTGGATGAATTTGAGAATATATACTATGCTCTTGCTAGATCCAGTACTTTCTAAATATCAGTGTGATTAAACTGATTGATGGTGCTGTCCAGCTAATATTTTTTATGATTTTCTGCTTCCTTGAATAGTCAATAACTGAAAGACAAGAGAAGAAATTTCCAATTCTAGCAATAGTTTCCTTCTCCCCCCTCACATATTTAAATAGACTTCTGCTAGATGAGTACAAGTCCAAAATCTTTTTCCTCTGTTTAAAGAATTGATCTCATGAGCACTATAGTATACCCTTTATTTCTACTAATTTTCTTTGTTCTGAGGTTATATTTGTCTGATTAATACAGGTACCACAACTTTGTATTAATTTTAACATGATATATCATTGTCCATCTCTTCAGTTTTTTTTTGGGGGGGGTTCATTGTTTTAAATCACATTTGTTTTATTTTAAACAAAATCTCTTTCTATTGCCCAGGCTGCCCTTGGAATTACAGTATTCCTGTATAAACCTCTTGAGTAGCTGCACTGTCCCCATTCTTTTAGTTTTAACATGCCTATGTCTTTAGAAAATGAGTTTCTTGTAGAAGACATATAAGGAAATCTTGTTTTGTGTATATGATGAATCCATATTTTAATTGGTGCTTTAATATCTTGCACATTTAGAGTGGTTATTTTTTTAAATGCTTATTTTTATTAGTACATATTTGCAACACATAATGACTATTGTTTTTGTGGGGTAGCTGCTATATGTACATAACATGATTTATCTACTTTTTTCATCTCTTTGCCCTCCCTTCACTGCCTCCCTCCATCTCTTGATCCCATTCATTTTGCAAACCATTTATCTCCTCATTACCTCTTATGTAAAAAGATCATTTGTACATTTGGATTTTATATACTATATACTGTTTGTTACTTGCATTCTTTATTTATTTCTTCTTGTAACATATTGTCTTAGATACTTTTCCCTCATTGCTGAGACAAAACACCTGACACCCAAAATTAGGGAAGGAAAAGTTTATTTCTTACAGTTCTTGGAGGTTTCAGTCCATATTCAACTGGTTCCAAAGCAGGGTGGCATGGCACCAGGGCAACACTTCAAGGCAGCAGCCAAGCAAAAGCAACCAAAGTAAAAGGGGCCGGAGTAAAAGGGGGCAAGAGCAAGTCCCTTTTCCTTCCTTATATTGTACACAGGATACTCCCCATCCAGGGTGGGTGTAGCATCCACAAATCTCCTTGCCTTCCTTTGCACAGGATGAGGATGTTTACAAAGTAAGACCCCCTGACTCCCTGCTGAGTCTCTCAGCTGAACTTCCGACCTTCTCAAATTGACACAATGAACAGGGTACTTCTTGTACTCTACCCCCCAGGATGTAGAGTACTGCTGCCTTACTTAATTAAGCTTCTAGACTTCTCAAGTTGACACAATATATAAACCATGACACATATGAAGTATAGCATTTTAAAATTAGTGTTTTCTATAGCATTTGCAATATACATTTACAATTTAAGTAAACTTTCAAGTAGCAATCTAACACTTTATAGGAATTATGGGTACATATTACAAAGCATTATCAATTATTTTCTACTGTCCAACTGAACATTGCTTGTATTCATTTGACTTATCTGAATTATAAAATCATCCAGGGCATTGTTATTTTTATGGCTTTGAACACTTGAGTTCTATATCAATAAGAATAAAAAATATGTAAATGGGCTGGAGATTTAGCTCAGCCACATAAGTGCCTCCCTAGCAAGCATGAGATCATGAGTTCGATCCCCAGTACCAAACAAACAAACAAACAAAAAAACCCCATAAATATTATTTGGCCTCCATTTATTTCTTCTGTGGCATCCTTCTTTTTTTTTATGTAGGTCTAATTTTCTGACCTGTGGGATTTTCCTTTTTCCTGAAAACTCTTTTAATACCTTCCAGAAGCAGTCTCTTAGAAACAAATTCTTTATTTTTGTTTGTCTAAAAAAATTTAATTTCTCTTCTCTTCTTTTGCAAGATATTATAGAGTTTATTAAACATGGAACTCTAGGTTTTTTCTTTCTTTCAACATTTTAATGTTTTACTCCTCTCTTTTCCTTCTCATAGTTTCTGAGAAGAAATTCGATATGAATTTTATCCCTGTTTATGTATACACATTTGTTTTCTGTAGCTGCTTTTATAATGTTTTCATTGTCTTTGTTTTTCTTTAGTTTAAATATTGTATTCCTCATTGATTTTTGATATTTTTCCTAACTGATATAGCTTTAGTTCATAAATTTTTGGTTTGGGACCTCTCTTTCTAGAAAAACTTGAAATATTGTTTCTTCAAATATTTGTTTTATTTTATATTATTTTTCTTAATTCTTTTCATCTTTTGATTATGCCACGTTACACCTTTTATAATTGTCCAACTATTCTTAGTTATTCTATTACAGTTTTCATACTTCAAGATATTTCTGTTGGATACACCTTGGAGTTTATTGAATCTTTCCTCAAAAATGTTCAGTTTGTTAGTAGCCCATCACAGCGTTTTTCCCCTTTTAAGTTCAGAAAATTTTCTTTTGATTTTTCCTTAGGATACTATAATAGAACTCTTCATTTGCTGTATGTTGTATCATCTCATTAAATCCATAAGGTATTAATCATGATAATTTTTAATTCCCTGACCATCACTTAAAAATAAAACTGTATGATATGTGAGTGTTATTTTGTGGCTAGCTTTACCCATTATATGCTTTTATTTTTGTCTTTTGACTTCCTCTTTATATTTTGTTGCATGCCAGATATGATGTATTTTATAAGAACTGAAGTAAATAAAGCTTCCATGTATGACATTATGACCTGATTAGTAGATGATCTGCTTAATGCTTGCTGTAGTTATAGGTGTCAAAGTACTTTTTCTTTTGTTCCCAATGATGTCACTGTATTTCACACACACACACCAAAAAAAACTCCAAACAACAGACAAAACAAAACAAAACAAAAAAGACTTCCTTAAGCACAACTTGATTCCTTTAAGTCTTTTGCTGTAATCTAAGGTTACTTTAGTGGAGATCTTTTGATATTATGGTAAGGAGAAATATAGTGAGAAAGAATCTATGTTCTTGCGATTAAGATAGTATTTTTGCTAACTTTTGTCTCTAGGCTATAACCTTCACAAGTGCTTCTCTACTTCTTACCTTCTTTTGATGATAATAGGAACACTGCGAGTTCCTTGAGTTGGGCGTTCCCCTTTCCCACATCAGATAATGGCTCTCTTGTTTCCCATACTGAGTTAGCTTTCCTTATGCTGAGAACTCTGGATACTCTTTGAAGAGGTTTACTGCTTCTTTCCCCTTTATAGAAACATAACTTTTATCTAGCTTTGCACCCTGAGAATCTGGGAAAATCACTGTCTGTAAAACCAATGGAAGGATACATCCCCAACTCCAAAAGGCTACGTTCTCCTGGAGTTTCTCATGCTGCCAATCTTTATTTCACCTCTAACAGTTCATCAAAGTTACCACTTATGCTACTGTTAATTTATTATTCTTGCATATTTCCCTCTTGTTAATCTGATCTCAACAGTAATTCTCTGTATTTGGCTGTCTGTCTAGCTTCTGGACTGAGAGTTTTCTCCGAGACTTTCTTTGTGGAACCTAAGAAAATTCATTAATTTCTAGTTTGTTCAGCTTTCTCTTGTATTATGAATGACAACTTCTAAAGCTATGTATATTTGAAACTGAACCTGGTTGTTTTTTCTTTTTAATACACAACTAAAGTGTATTGTCTTACAGCTTTTAAATACTAGCCCAACATTAACAATTAGATCCCCACAAAACACCTAAAATATTTTTACTCATAAATGTTATCCTGAAGGGAAGTTATGTGTGTAATATTCTTACTATATCCCTAATAATCTGTTAGAAATTAATATGTTATTTCTGTATATCACCTTCTCAACATAGATAATATGATGCTCCATTCACAGATATATAAAAAGAAGTTTAAGAAGCTGAATAATTTACTCAACAGGACAACTTGAAAGTGAATTAGAATTTTAGCTATGTTTCTACCCAAACTGCAAATACTTTCTATTGAAACAGTCTGTCTCCCAGAAGACACATCATATTGGCAAGAGGTAGGATCAGAGGTCAGATGGTATGTCATAGAATTGTTTGATTAATATTTTAGAGAGATCTGAAAAATGTGCCTTGTTATAAAATGTACCTAGATGTTTTTATTCAAGTATGCTGAAGCAAGAACATCAGGAGATGATTGTGAAAGATAATAATTACACGGAGGTCCCAGCAGAAGAAAGTATACCCTGCCCATGCCATTGGGTCCACAGAGGGGTTGTATCAGTGATGGAATAACAGTAAATCATGGACCAGAGACTTCCTGCATTGTCTTTTTCATGGGGTTGAAAAGGTGAGGCTAGGTACACAATCAAGCAGGCTTACAATTGGAGAGTTTTAATAACTTGGCAGATCCTGAGTTTAGAAACAATCCTTAGCTCTCTGGGACCTAGAGTCCTGGGATAATTTAGGGTAAAGGGATTGCAAGAATCTGACAAAATGAGGTATAAGGAGAGTACGATCTCAAGATTAGTTGGTTTGGATATCAAAGATGTGTTCACAAGAAAAGTACTTTGCTATCTCTAGGAATTGGCTAATTCCTCCCTGTATACACTAGATCTTGAGAAATCAAAGCATCATTTAAAAAATTAAGCATGATTAATACCTGTGACCCTATCCACCTAGATCAATGAAAAGGGTATTATTTTAAAATTTCATGTTGTCTGATCTTTCTTTTATTAGCCTCTGTTGTTTTTCCATTTATTTGCTTTTTTTTTTTTTTTTCTGACTTAGTCATGTTTGATTCAGCTGAGCGTGGCTCTTGGGATTCACCCATGGGCATGTTCGCTTCTTGCCTCCATTGGGAACCAATACTGGTAACACTGTAAATGTGGCCCTATCAATCAATATAAGATAGCTAACTATACTATGTTCAAGAATTTGAAGGCGAGAAAAATAGACAATGATAAGTTGGCAGTAATGGGCAATGTGTTTTATTTGTATGATGCGTGGATTGGTTAAATACCAGGGGAAGTCCGGTAGAGCAGGAGGATTGCCAGATACCTTAGTATGATGATATCATTCAGAAGAATAAGAAGGCAAGAGAATTTCTGAGGAAGAAGGTACTCCAAGAAGGGGGAAGGGATTTATGCGTCTAGATGATGTGGCTTAGCAGGAAGATGGAAAATCTCTTGGGTAGAGAGATCCAAAGACCATAGCAGCACAGGGCATATTCCATAGGCTGAGAGTTTGTCTTTGATTACCAAATATCAAATGCAGTTTCATAGTGTTGAGGAAGCAAGTATGCTCTTAGTGGTTAAAACTATAATTATTTGAATTATAATCAAAGCAATTGGGAATATAAACATTTGATTTTGTTGCCTATGATTTCAGTCTTCTATAAAGAAATAAACAAAGTTGAAAGGAGGAGATGGGAGTCAAAAAAAAAAGAGGAATCAAGATATATCACGTACAGATACAAATTCACTATAATGAATGTATTCATTATGTATACCTAAATTGTGCCAATAAACTTAAATAAATTAAAAAAATAAACATAGTGGTCAATGTTTAGGGGCCAACTTTGGTTCATTTTTATAAAACTACCAAGGCCTAGATGTGATATTCTATAAAAACCTTCTGCAATTTCAAAACTCACCCACAAATTCTCTTCTCAAAAATCTTACCTCGGTTTGGGGAGCAGTGTGTAAGCTCTGACTACCTAATTGTCTTCCTTTGTCACAATGCTCCTTATTCTCTTACATGAATATACTCCCTTTGGAGTTTTCAACTGTAGACTTACACATTATTCCTCTTTATTTCCTGTTTCTAAATTCAAACTAGAGCCTATGACCTTCAAACATCTTAAGTCTTACCTTAGGTTTCCTTTCCACCATTCCCACCTGCTTTTTATAGGAGAATTGATTTTAAAAAAAAGAATGGCTTGTGCAGTCATTATTTCATCATTTTTTCATACCTATACCATGTAATCTGAGCAACTGCTTTTGAAGATAATAATATGCAATATATTAACCATTGTTAATCTCCCATTATTTTGTATTTGAAATTATGTATCATTGCTTTAAAAAAGAATTAACTGATACCTTTGGCATTGTTGCCTGGCAAAATCATATGCAGTGGAGAAATATCTTTTAGGAATCTTCAAACATACTTCTTTCCATTAGAGTGATTCAGTAAAATATACTCTTTTGCAGTGATTAAAGGAAATGAAGAAATATTGGACATATAGATTAGTAACCTAAGCAACCTGAAATCTAAGCATTTTCTACAATGTAGGTATTAATAATTTGCATAAAAACTGTAATTCCAGCACTCAGGAGGCTCAGGCAGAAGGAATTCAAGGCCAGCCTGGGCTGCAAGACTCTGTCTCAAAAACAAACAAACAAACAAACAAATACATAAAAGGGGTAAAAGTAAAATGTTTTAGGACTTTGTAAAAAGGATAAATAATAGGTGGGTAGATTAGGAGAAAAAAGTTTTGAGGTACGACAATTAGGCTTCAAGAAAGATTGGATTTGGTTGCAGGGAAATTTGAAACTTAGAGCAAACAAAGAGCAAAATGGAAATCACAGAGAAGCATACATAGTTTTGTTTGTTTACAGAAGTATTCATTAAAAGACTTTCATGATTCAAGGAGTTTAAATTGTCTCTATTCATATATTTGTGGTTATTTATTCATTTGCAATTATTAAGGAGTACTATTATCCCTGATGTTTTGGTAAAGCATTTATCTCTCATTCATTATGTAAACTAAAGTACCTAAGAGGAAACTCAGAGCTAGATGACTTTAAAACTTTGGGAAGTAATGTGACATTATTTAAGGTACTATAATTCTACTATAATTCAGAAATTAGTAGTATTTTTTTTGTACTGGTGTTTTACCGTAGTACCTTGTGCAAGTTAGCCCAGCACCCTACTGCTAGAGCTATTTTTAACATTCTTATTATGTTACTTGCTCATCTAGATACTAAGTATAGGAGGTCTATTCAGTATTAGAATTATTTTGAGATTAGATTGATCAACTATCAGTAGTTATTTCTATTATACAGATGAGTTGTCAAAATGAAATAGAAAGAGAAGTGTCATCAAATCTATACTTACTGTTTATTGGTATCTTATTTTAACTTTGTTTTTATCTTTTCTCCACTCTTACAGAATTTTAAAACCTGAGGTTATGATAGCTATAGATATTACTTCATGCCTGCCTGGAGTTCTAGAATGGATTAAAATGTCAGCATCAGAGAAATGAAATTCATCTTTTTACTGTTTAAAATTAAACAATAATTTAAAACTCCGAGCATTAGTTGTCTGTTAGCATAAGTTGTCTGTCAGAACAGGGACTATCAAGAAGATTGTTTTACAGATGTGACATGTACTGAAATGT
>RJWM01010803.1:0-62158 GCA_004363535.1 Dasyprocta punctata
GTTAATGGTAATGATACAGTGTGTATAGAAGGAATTATCACTGATTGGCTATTGTGCTCTTTAATAAAATAAGTTAGGGATAGGCAGTGGCACTATTAATCTTTTCAAACTGTTTTCATATCTGACTCATCGTTTGACTCACAAAACAACTCTGGAAATAAAAGAGAAAAGTACTACTTGACAGGGAAAGAAGCATTGGTTGGCTATGTAGCTATCCTCACATGCCAACAGTCCAGGAGTACAATTCGAATACCCAGTTCACTGTTTTGGCTTTGAATCTGCTAACTCAACAATGTAGCCCTTTGGATCAATGACTATTGAGAGTCTTCAATCTGAGTTAAATACCACAAAGGTACAAATATGACAAGATCATGAATATCCACTCTTTCTACTGACTTGAAGCCTACAATTCATGAAATCAGCCCACACACCTTGATTTCAGGCAGCTGCATAACTTCAGGAAAGACTTCAATGCAATTGGAGTGAGCAATCACTGTGTGCATGCGTCTGCAATTCATGATCGTAGTTGGGATGGCTTTCAGTTTATTACCGCTGATATCAATTTCTTCAAGTTCCTCCAGTTTTGCCATTTTACTAAAAAAAGAAAAAAAAACTCATAGAGGAAGGATTTATAAAATTGCTATAAGGCAAGCTGAACACACACAATGACAAAATCAGAATCAAAGTGGACTTTAAAGTCTGGCTTGTAATAAGACATTTTTACAAATGACATTTTTTACCATCATTTTCAAATATCTAAGTATTTTATCATCTCTTTTCTTATTACAGAACAAAAACTTAATTTCATCAAACTGGCAACAAGAAGAAAAAGGATTTTTTTCCACCTAAAATTTGTGTATAAGTTATCTTGGCAATAATCAGTTTGTTATGTAGCTTAATCTGAACTCCTGAGAATCTTCCTTAAATGGGTCAAAAGGCAGCATTAATCCCATTTAACTGCTTTAAGAGAGCTTACTTTGAGAGCATGATTTCTTTATACTGGCACTGAAAGCTCAAGGGGATGCAAAAAACAGAGCAGTAGCTCCTATCTATTAAGATAAGATTTCCTCAGTTTGAACTCATATGGGTGAACACTAGCATAAAAAACAGAAGGCATTAGAGGGATCCAAAAACACAATAGTGATAGGGGAGGAAACACCTAGGAGGAGAAGGTGGTAACCAAGGTGAATTTCTTATTTTCTTGTCTTGAACTCTTGTAATGTTTTCACAATTTTGTTAGGTTTGGTTCTGTTCTGTCTTGCTTTGTTAGATTTTACTGTGCCTGATGGTATGGAAAGCTATTTTGAACATAATGGGAATGTATTATGGTAATCACAGTTGGTTTCCTATTATCTTGTTTTGAAGTGCTATAATGCTTTCATTCTTTTCTTTAATTGGTTTTATTCTGTTTTGATTTTATTATGTGTGATGGTATGAACAGCTATTTTGAAGAAAATGAGACATTACAGTAACCATTGTTCATTTCTCATTATGTTTTTGAAGTCCTGTAACACTTTCATTCCTTTGTTTTGATTGGTTTTAGTCTGTTTTCTATTATTCAATTTCATTGTGTATGAGGGTATGGACAGTTATTTTTGAAGAGAACAAGTGACATTATGGTAGCCATTGTTGATTTCCTATCGTCTTGTTCTGAAGTCCCATAATGCTTTCATTCTTTTGTTTTGATTGGCTTTATACTATTTTGTTTTGTTCGATTGTGTTGTGTGTGAAGGTATGAACAACTATTTCAAAGAAAACAAGAGACATTATGGTAGCCACTGTTGATTTCCTGTTATCTTGTTGTGAAGTCCTGTGTTGCTTGCATTGTTTGGTTCTGATTTGCTTTGTTCTATTTTGCTTTATTCTCTTAAAAAAAAAAAAAAAGATAGGCTTTCCTCTTCAAGCCCCGTACCTCAAATCACTGTATCACACATGACTGCAAGGTAGTGCTGAGAAGTGGGGGGATGCTGAAAGCCATCTGGAATATCTCTTGGCCTCCTAGCAGTGCCAAATACAAACTTGGCACTGAAGAAATTTCTTTTGTCTCTTGTTAAACACTACAAAGCACTCCAACTTTAATAATATATCTTAATGTAAGTGAACACTTTCATTCAATAACCTTTTATTTTAATCATCTATAACCTTAATCAATGAACTGATATGAAAAAATTATAGAATCAGGGTTTCATGCATTCTCTGTAAGTGTGGAAGACTAAACAACACCTCCACCTCTGTAATCACCGTAGAGCCTCTACTCCTCAGACGTTTAATGTTGAGAGACTCTAAGCACAGGATTCCCACTTAATCTAACTTATAATCTGAGTCACTTTGGATACAGGTACCGGTATCCTTTCTGCTGGTTATGATTCCCATTTGTCACAACACACCTTGACAAAAATTAGCAAGAAAAATTTTATTTCTCTTTCTGTGACCTCTCAAATATTAAAGGTTACCACATTTTATCTTGAAAATAAGTATGTACCTAAGAAATACATTTTTATCTTATGAAATCATGTTTTGATATCACAAACATCCAATAGGCTGTCGGGGTATTCTACAGACAACATTAATACAATACACAGGCTGTCAAGTAATTAACCAATGATAGCCCGACTTCATAAAAATATTATTTGAATTTGATACCTTCATATTTTGAGAGAAATATGGAGATAACAATGGGTAACAAGGAAAAATGATCAAAGATTCACAGATCAGACCCAAGAAAGAAAATGTCAAAGAAGTTTCCATTTCTGAAAACAGAAGGTGGACCAACAATGATTTGATGAAGGGGGCATGTCCATAACCATCTGCTGAATGTCTGTTACAGATCAGACCTCATATGACACGTGAAGCTAAAGGAGGTAAAAAGCCACAGTCCTGGGTCTTGAGGAGCTTGGGTCTTCTGGGAGATCAATGGACCAAATTACAACCCTCCAGGGGAGAGAAATCATAGCAAAATGAATTTTTACAAAGTACATAAAAACCTGTACTTAGGGTGGGGTGGGTCACTAGGGGAACAACCTCAGAATTAGACCTAATGATCATTTCTTCTGCATCTTTTTATAAAGCTGCTATCTGAAATAGGACAGTGAGCCCTTTCAAATATATAATTGTTATGTGACTACTGTATTTTTCCAGTCCATTGCATAGTAAAAGTATGTAGAGGTAACAGTTTAACCATCAACATCAAATGAGGGGAAAAAATAGGAAAAGGATACTACCAGAAACAAAGCAAATCTGAAGTCAACACATACTTGGGCCTTCATCCACCTGCAAGGTCTTAAAACAGACTCGTGGCCCTGGTGGCAGCACAGGGTAGTTATGCTAGCAGTATTCTGACTTTGCCCTTATGTCACATGAAAGTTACCAGCAGAATTCCAGAAGGGTTAGTGTCTGCTTCTTCTTGTGCAGGTATGTGTTCTGAGTCCTAACTTAGGTGGGTAAATGCCAATAAAATGGAAACAGCAAACCCTTGCAGTAGGCTGAGTGTCTTGATTCACTTAAAAGTAGACACTATGCTATTGCTCCCCAAAAGTTAAAACTTAAAATGTACAAAAATAAAACTGAAATCTGAAGAGTCATCATTTTGGCCATGTAGTTTCTATGGTTGTACAGGATACCACCACTTTATTTTGTTTGTGGTAGTGCTGGGGATAGAACCCAGGGTTTTGTGCATCCTAGTCAAGTGCCCTACTCCTGTTTTTATACTATAAGCATTAATACAAAAGCTAGTACTTAGTAAAGAACTTTCAGGTTCCTTGGTTACATTCTAATTCTCCTATAATAAATTAATGTTTGTTTTTTTTAAATCAGTTTGGCTGAAGAGAAGCAAAAGGAAAACCATTACCTATTAAATAATATACCTCATTTCAAAATCTTAAGAACATTTTGGTGGCTGGGTTTTTGAATACATTCATATTAGAAAAATCAACACACTACTCTTCAGGGTAATGCTGATTGTACCTTGCATAAAAGACAAATGTAAATGAGGGAGGAACAAGTAAACAAGCTTCACATTACTTATGAAATAAACATTTCCGCTTTTACCCTTTTCCCATCTATGAATACATTTGTAGAAAAGAAGAACATCACTTCGTAACCCTCCCTTACCTTGCTGGAAAACTCTGAAGTCGGTTATAGGCCATGTGAAGGATCTTCAGATGGGGGTGTCCTGTTAATAAGGGCACACATTTATCTGTGAGGTTGTTATTTGTCAAATACAACTCCTGTAAGATACTGTTTGTCTCTTCAGAAAGTGTTGCTGGAGGAAGGCTTTCCAGTTTGTTTGCAGATGCATTCAGGAATCGCAGGCTACAATGACAAAATGCAATAAAACTCATTGATAAACCAAAGTTCTAGCTTAGAGCTCTACACAAACTTAGAAACTGATTAATACCAGTCATATTAGAAGATGGGTTTAGAGACATAAATGAGAAGACAGGTCCTGGCTTCAAGTAATTCAATTCAGCAGAAAGATTCACTATCTATGATGGATACAGTATATGTATTAAATGCAAAGAGAGATAAATCAATTTTTATGGAAGCATAAAAGAGGAACTGACTAGTTTTTGAACTGGAAGCGAGTGGATAAAAAAGGTTAATAATCTGATTTAAGGAAGAGAAAAAACTGCTTTAAAAAATAGGTATTATATCACAATACAACTAAACCACATAGTAACCAAGTCCTTTTCAGTAAGATGCGTAGACTACTTCCATTGCTATACATTCATAACTACACAAGGTAAGCTATCTGTAGTAACACAATATTATGCAGCAATGAGAATGAAGAACTACAATTTATAGTACAGCATCAATAGAGTAATTCTCACAAATATAATGCTGAGAGAAGCCAATATAGCAGTGATGCATGACTCCATCACTATAAAGTCTGAAGTCAAGGAAGACTAATCTATGGTAACAGAAGTGAGGGTAGTGGTAATCTCAGGTGAGGGGGAAGGCACCACTTGGAAGAAGACGTCTAATGCTGGTTATGTGAATGTGAATGTGTTTGTTTTTAGAAAATCAGGTTCTGCCGTTATGATGTGGCCACTTTTCTGTATTTATATTATACTTCAATAAAATTTACAATAAAACAAACGAGACAGTATAAATGCTGTCAAGAGTTTCCAGATGACAGGGTGAACAATGGATACAACACAAAGAACAGTTTTAAAACTAAAATAACTAAAACTGTCAAAATCTACACAATCCTTCCAATTATTGTGAAACACAGATGAACACACAATACATAGCTGGGGACTGGATGAGAATCCTTGCTGTTATCAGGTTCCAAATAATTCTAAAGGAATAGGAAGAACAGGTTTGCCACGGTTCACAAGTCAGGAATGACCCTTCTGGCTAAAAGGATGTTCAACTTTGCAGCTGGAGCAACTGGTAAATGGTTAAAGCCTGGTTCAGAGAGTTCACAATCTAGATGAATGCTGTTAATGAACCACATCATTCTCTTGGTTCAAAATCATCTGGGTTTAAACTTTCAACATGGATTTGGGACTATTCCGTCATATGTTAAGGGAAAATTATAAAAATCCTCCTCTAAAAGAAAAAAAATGAAACACCAGATACAGTTATTTTTAATCTTGGATAAAAGGTATTATATTAAAAGTCTTCCCTAATACCATTATTCCAAGCTCTTAATCTACTAACTTAACACTTGTCAATTTTGCATCCCCCTACACACTACAAATCCATTACTTGTCTGAGGAAGAGCAGCTTCCCTAAAATAGAATATTTTCCATTAAAGAAATAAGTATTCCGTTGACATTTAGAAAAAAAGGGAAGTAGCCGGGCGTGGTGGCACACGCCTTTAAGCCCAGCACTCGGGAGGCTGAGGTAGGTGGAGCATTGTGAGTTCGAGGCTGGCTTGGGCTACAACGCGAGCGCAAGGCCGGCCTGAGCTACACAATGCGACCCTGCCTCAAAAAAAACCAGCGCTGGGAGTCTGGCTCAGCAGCTTAAGCGCCTGTCTGGCAGGCGCGGGGTTGTGAGTTCAATCCCCGGTGCTGCAAAAAAAAAAAAAAAAAAAGGGAAGTTAGAGATGGGCTGTACCGACCATAGTCATGGGAAATTATAGTCATGTGTGATACAGGAGAGAAAAAAAAAAGGTCATTCATGCAGTTTCTGAAATGGTTTTGAACTAGGAAGGAAACCAGTTTCAGCAACAGAGTTCTTTTAAGTTTTTTAATGAGTCTCATTTACACCACCTGACTTAAATATCCTATTAAGAATTTCTTCAGTGTGGGGTTAGAATAAATTAAAATGTAAAAATACACTTTTGCCCTAAAGTGTCACAGACTAGGGTCAGCGGGCAAAACACCTGACATCATTATTAAACCACAATTTTCTAGGAAATATATAAAGACATGAAAGAAAAAGAAGAGGAAAATAAGTTCAGAATGTTTGCATACTTTTAGACTAAAATGAGAATGTGGTTTTTAAAACGCTACAAGTCAATGCTTATGTAGAAATCTGCCAAAGAAACTTTAAAAGTCCCTCACAGCAACTGAATAAAGGGAAGAAATGATTTTCAAAAAGACATCCTTTTGAAATGTGCCTATACTTGAGGAATTTATATATTCTACAGACAATTAAAATGGGGAGAAAATCTCACATCCGACCCCTCCAGGAAATGAAACAAGTTCTTTGTACCTACACCGGCTAATTCCAAAGGATGTCATCCGAACTGCATAAACTCTGCCTGAATCACCTTGATAATGATCAAAGAGCAAGTGGTTGGACTAACAAGATTTTCAACTATAATGGTCTCAGGAAAATTAAATTCAACATCTATTCTCTTAAAAAATTCTTTTCCCAACCTCATATTTGACCAGAAAACAAATCAATGTAATGATGTAGGTGTCACCTCTCCACTAGAATGAACAACTACTTTGGCTATGCAAAATTTCTCCAGCTTGGTATGGGCTATATAACTCTACTCCCTTCCTTCAACCCTGTAAAAAACAACTACATTCCTAAACTTCTCCCTTGCAGATTTTTGTACTCACTGTAGGGAAAAAAATGTTTAATGTGCCAATTCTTCTCACTATGCAATCCTCTTCTAATTAGAGAAAAATGGTATCACTGCTTTCTTTTCATTTGTAAGGTGCTTTATAAAAATTACAGTGCTTTTCTATTTTCCATCTCATTTGACTTTCCCATCTTCCCAGAGATACTCCTTCATACTTCACAGAAGACAGAACCTGCAGCTGAGAACGTCAAATTGCTTGGCAATGGTTAAACAGTAACCAGTGGCAGAGCCAGAAATAAAACCCAGATCGCACTTCTCTTCAAAATCCAAATGTTAAAAAAAGAAATAAACGCCTTTTTCTAAGGACAGTTTCATAGGCCCTTTTCTCCAAAAAAGCTGGAGGTCAAAAGAGGGCACTTGCTGGCACATGTGAAGTTATGTGTGCACAGCATTTCAAACTCAATTCTTACAAGATAATCAACAACGAAGTACTCAAAATCTTTTCTTAGAGGAACATGTAAAAGTCATAAAGAAGAGACATACAAATACGGTTCCAGGACCCCTAAATAGCAGTAAGACAAACCCTCTTTCTGCCTCTGGAGCAAATGGTCTGCTCCTCTGTCTCGGCACTGTATCCAGCTGGCCCATTAAGATTGTTCATTTTTGTCATGTTTGCATTTCAGAAATTTCAACACATACTTAAATTTTACAGCCAGATTCTGTGCCTGAAACAGCACAGAATTTCGTACATAAGGAATTTACCTACTGGTAGATACACCAGGTTTTCTGCTTGTAAACAGTTTCTCTGGAGATTAGTTGTAGGACTTATAGTCTATTAAAACTCCAACTGGTTAAGCGTTTAAACTGAACAAAACTGTGCTACTTTTAGACAACTCCCTGGTTTTTCTCCACAAAATATTTCAGAACTGTCAAATGAAACTATAAATTTCTTATTTTTGCTTGCCTGAAGTTAGACAATTTCATCTACCTTCACAAGGGTGACAGCTCTTGAAGCAGGTTTTTATGATGGTAACTAAGATTATGTAACATGTGTTAAGTACTTGAGTAGTCAGTACACACTCAACATATACTTGGCATAACTGAAATGAGCATTTATAAAACTATATTTAAATTCATTCTGTGATACTGATATTTTTCACAATTTTTAAATGGTGGTTATAATTCACTTAATGTTATACCTCACTAATCAGTTTGAAAACAAAATTACAATTATTTGTCATCCAGCACTACCATCTAAGAGTGGAAATGCAAGTGAAGAAAAGGTGGATATAATCTAACTTAAACTCACATCACCATTATTTTTGGAAGGTCTGAGAATCTACCTGATTTGGGTAATGAAGATTTTATATTACCCTACAAGGCAAAGAAACAAAAATTATACAGATTTAAGTCTTTGAACAAGAACTCAAAAAACAATTGTAAGGGTTAAATTAACATGGACACAGTAACACAGTCTATGGACCTAATCTTATCTGCAGCAATTATCCCACTCATGTCCTTCATTTGGTCTAAGATTCAATGCAAGACGCCCTCTGCATTTCACTATTACGCCTCCTTAATCTCCTTCCATTGGTTTTGCATCTTGTAAACGATCTTCACACTTTTGAAGGGTATCAGCCAACTATTTGTAGAATGTCACTCAGTTTAGGTTCATGATTTGTCACATTACAGGAAGGTTACAAATTTTGGGGGCAAAAAGACCACAGAGGTTGTAATTTTCTCAGTGCATGTCAGAAGAAACATCGTGCCAACATCTTACTATTGGCAACATTAACTCTGATCACTTGGTGGTACCTGCTAAATTTCTTCACTGTAAAGTTAAAATATCTTTTGTAATTAATAAATTTGTGGGGAGATCATTTGAGATTCACCATACTTTTACACACTAAATTAGCATTTTTGCTCACAATAATTATCTCTGTGGTATTTGCCAAATGGTTATTTTTCTATTTCCATGATTCCTTCTACTTAAGAGTTTATATTGATTAGAATAATATTGCAAGGAGCATCCCTACATGTTTACCCACATCAATATGAACTTACAAAGTACTTGTTTTATTCTACTGGATATAATTCATCAGTTTCATTTTTGTTCCCCAAACCATCCCAGATATAATCAAATTGGTGCATAGACATTTTGACATACTTCCAGGCTTATCTTGTATTTACCTGGCTTCAGGACTAGAATTAATCCTGTTTCCCATAATGCCTGGTTCCTTTTCTAGTACTTGAGAGAAAAAGTTCTAGATACAAGGTACATTCTCTGATGCTACGTGGGCCTTCTCAGCAGAAACAACAAAATTACATGTTTAGATGTTTGGTAAGATTTGGCTCTCCCTTGTCATTTCACTTTTACAGTATTTTGCTGAATATTCTTGCATGTTTCTTGTTTCCATATGAACTGTGGCATCAATTTATATAATTCCATTATAAAAGCTTTTTGGGTATTTACAAGAGGATTATGTCAAATTTACAAAGTAACTTACAAAAAGCCATTATCTTATTAAGTTGTTTTATGTGAGAATAGAGGATATCTTATGTTTTGTTCAAGTTTATTTTGTGAATTTCAGGTCTTTAACATTTTCTCCACATAGCTTTTGCACACTGTATTCCTATTCTTGATCCTATTTTAAAAGGGGATTTTGCTACCAACAGAATATTTTTTCTACTGGCTACTGTTTGTATATGGCGAAGCATCTGCTATTAATTTTACATCCTATTTTTTAACGTTTCATTGCCTGAATTCATTTACCAGCAATTCTCTAGTGTTTTTAAACACTTGTGTACTATAACACTAACAGCAAAGTGGATAGTTTATCTCTGCAAATTCTCATGACTCCGTTGATTTTTTTCTTATCAAACTGTATGGCTAGCACATCTAGTATAATACTGAATAACAACAGAAATAATGTGCATCCTTGTCCTGTTACTTACCTTAGCACAAAAACTCTGAGGTTCTCCCATTAAGAAAGTGGTTTTAGAACTAAGGTGCATGCACTGGTATATAGGGTAAGAACAGACCCTTGTTACCTCTATTTTCTTTCTTATTAACAACTTTCTGAGATATAATTCATAATTCATATATGGATATATCACATTTTGTTCTATCAGCTGATGGACACAGATCATTTCTATTTTGAAGGTGAGTTAAACTCAGTAACTTTATATATGTTTGCTCAACTCTGACACAGTATCTCATATGTATTTACTGTTTTTCACTCTATGATAAATATTCTGTCTTCAATACATTAGTTTTATTGCTATTATGGAAATGTGTATTTTTGTTCTAGTAGCTAATCTGTACTTTTACGCCTTACTAAATGATCTTCATTCTTTGGACTTTTATGTAATCATTTAGTGTCTGACTTACCAATAGATTTTAACTTTAAGATCTTTATTTTTGTTGTTGTTGCTAGAAAAATTTCTTGTATTTCAGTTTTAAATATGTCTGGTTCCATTGTTTTAATCTTTGTTCAACAACTAATATACAAATGTTATTCCTTTTTGATCTGTCTTCCATTTCCATTACTTCTAACTAAGTTCTTCTCTATCTCATTTTCATCTATGTTTCTATAACTTTGACCTTAAAGGACACTTGATTTGATATTTTAAAAAAATCTCAGATCATACTTTGATGAATTTTTTAAAATGTCACTCAATTATTAAATTCCTTTGTACTGTATAATGTTTCTGAGAAGTCTATTGCTGTTTTAAATGGTCTGATCTTATTGCTGAGAGTCTGGAAGATTTTTACCTTCAAAATCTAATAGTTTTACTAAAATAAATCTCAAAGTTGAACATTCTAGAGTTTTTCTAGATACCCAATCATCAGTAACTTTAAAATGTACTTTAAGATCGTTTGTTTTTTGCTTGAAAAGTTTGCTTGGTTACAGTTTTAAGTATTAATTCAGTTCCATGATTGTCTTTATTTTTCAAGCACCCCTACACGAATTTTACTCTTTTTTGGTCTGTCTTCCATTTTCATTACTTTATTTTTAAACTTTTTATGTCTTCTTTAACTAACTTGCATTCCTCTCATTTTTCTGCCTTTCTTTAATGCCACTTATTTAATTTCTGTTTGACTCTATTCTGCCTTAGGCATCCTGCATTGGACTATTCATTGCTGAGATAATTGCTATCCTCTTTCTTTCTGAGTCTAATTATCGCCCTTTCTACTCCTTACTGCTTGTCCATTTTTATTCTTAGGTTCTCAATCTTTTAATATTTCAAACACTCATCTGAGTATATTTAATTCTG
Source organism: Dasyprocta punctata (assembly GCA_004363535.1). Lineage (NCBI taxonomy): Eukaryota > Metazoa > Chordata > Mammalia > Rodentia > Dasyproctidae > Dasyprocta > Dasyprocta punctata. The sequence goes on from RJWM01010803.1 coordinate 11,264, forward strand.
CTTGATGTCTTACAGTTTTCTTTGGTTTTACAACAGTCTGGAGATCATTCCATAATGGAAGTATGCGTTCTGTTTCGTTTTGTTTTCTCATTTTAGGGATTAATACTGGATATGTTCTTTTCCTTGTTTATTTTCATGGTATCAGGTTGTTTTACAATATTTTTAGAATGATCAATGATGCCATGTGCTATAAGTATAGCAAAGACAAGATACACTAAGAGACTTGTTTGGGACAGGTCGGTCAGTCTCTGATGTTCTCATTCACTTTTTTAATGCAAAAAAGGTAAAACAAAATTTCATAACAAAATAATAAGAGATTAACAATAGTTAATACATCACATGTTATCTTTAAAGTAGTTGCTCATGGTACAAGATATGGGCATAAAAATTTCTACAATCGACATTAGCACACTTTTGTCTTATATGATCTTTAATCCTCCCCTTCCCCTTTGGGTTTCTCTTCCCTTTAACTGCCAATTTTTCTGTAAGAGCTACATTTTTCTGCATGCTATCTCTTCATATTGTGCATAATTTTACCTGTGTTAAGATATTCAGAACGACTGCCAGCTTCCCTCTTCTCTCTTCCTAATGATCTGTCTCATTCTGGTTTTGCTGGATGGAGACCCAGCCTCAGTGAGGCTTGGTGGAGAGTACAAGTGTGTGCTTGCCAGGATCCAGTGCTTCCTCTTCTTTTTATTTATGCTTTCACCTCTCCTGAATTAAGACTGGGCCTATAACACTCTTAGGCTCCTAAAGGAGAAATCTCTCAGAGAAGATGTCTGAGGTCAGTACCTCAAAATGTGGCTATGCTGCCAAATCATCTAGAGAGCTTTCATTAGAACATATTTTCACTTCAGAGCTCAGCTACTCTTAGTAAGTAGGTCAGAGTGAGGTCTCAAAATCTATCTAAAAGAATTCTGATCAATATGAGAATTACTGCAGTGCAAAGGCCCTACCCTAAATTATTCTGGTTTTCCTCAGAACACATGGACACACACACTCCACTGGGGGAGTAAACCTTTCTATCCCATCCATTTTGAGAGCATCAGAGAAGTGGTGGCAAGGATTACCTTGGACTCGTGACAATCCATTACCTGCCATTTTCCAGGATGAATGTTCACAGCTGATCTCAGCAGTACTTGGAACCACTGGTTAAACCTTTTACGCTGTCCTGGTTAACAACATACAGAGTGTGTTCCTAGGCCCCTACCCTGTCAACACCATATTATTGGCCATTCTCCAAAGTTCTACCCTTCTCTTTCTGAGATATCTTGGTAGAGAATGGAGACTGGCATCTCTATAAACCCTACTGGTTGACTTTCTAGTTTCAAAAAACTGGTCATCTGATTTTGATGTAACAATCCTGCCTAAGAACTAACACTTTAAAACATCTGAGGAACACAACATTATAAAAAGAAGAAATGAGACATAGTGGATATCCAGACAAACCACTAGACACACACTCAGGTTTTATATTAAAATTCTTCTTTTACAGAAACTTATTTATCATCAGTTAGCATCTGTGATCACCATTAGCTTTCAGCGTATTTGGTCACTGCACTGGAATCATGGTGGAAGTCTTGTTAAACATGCTGGTTCCCAGGCTAGCCCTCTAATGTCTAAGTGAATACAACTGAAATAAGAGTCTGGAATCTAGATGTTTGATATTTTCTCTAAGGGATTCTTAAGGCATGTCAAAAGAAACAGTGTTTTAGCTGACCATGACTCTCAAAACATCAGAACTTTACAGGACATCTTTCTTTATCAAGAAAGAAAGAATGAACGAAAGAAAGAAAGGAAGGAAGAAAGGAAGAAAGGAAAAAAGGAAGAAAGAAGGAAGGAAGGAAGGAAAGAAGGAAAGAAGGAAAGAAGGAAAGAAAGAAAGAGGAAAGAACAGTGTAGGCACTTTAGTTCTTTGAAATGCCAGATAAATCTGTCTTTGCCAAAAGGCACAGGATGTCACGGTCAATCAATCATAGTCGTCTAAGTTTTCTGTTCTCTTTTAGTCCTTCTGATATTTATACATATTCTGTCTGAGTCATTAGAACTTATGGTCTATAATGTGACTAATGCTTTAGGGATATTTAATAAATACAAATGAACCATTAACATGACCTTCATTTGCATATTTAATGCCTCTACCTCTGCCCCTGAAATTATTCTGGCTGGGGGTCCAGTCGGGGCTAAAAGCAGATCTGGATGCCCACCTACAACAGAGATCAATAACTCTCCTTTAAAAGTGTCCTTTTGGGCTTTGTTAATCAGAATGATTCCATTGGGAGAAGCTGTCTGGCTATCAACTGCATGTGCAGATGCTAGGTGGACAGGGAGTCAGTCACTGCCAAGTTTCAGGAAGAACAGAAGGATAACAGTGCGTCTGGCAATGACTCATTCCTCCGGTGACCCATGGGGAATTACCTACTCCCTCCCCTACCCATCTGTTGATGACAACCAATTATCTCATACTCTTTTGGGATTTCCATCATGAAAATTCTCAAGTCAAAGGAAAAAAGAGGTAAGATGCAAAATTCAGGCCAGTAACAACCAGGTTAGAATATCTGCCAGTTTACCCAACAGAATCAAATCCTACCCTGATAAGATATAAAATTACAGTCAACTTCTTACAATATATGGTTCATCATATTTCATATGTGTTTTACTTTTGAGTTGCAAGGTTATTATTTTTAAAAAATGGATTTGTACGTAGCTGGGCATGGTGGTGCATGCCTGAAATTCATTAAGCATTGAGAGAGGCTGAAGCAGGAGGATAACAAATTCAAGCCCAGCTTGAGCTGTACAGTGAGACCCCATCTCAAAATTTTTTAAAAGCAATATAGCTCAGTGGTACAGTACTACTGGGTTTGATTTCCAGTACTACAAAGACAGACAGACAGACAGATACATAGATAATTGTACATACTTATAGAGTAACATTTCAATAAATTTATACAGTGTACAAAGAGCTATCAACTTCTGAAAACCAAGTCAAAATAACACTCAAAGATAAATACGGGAAATAAATTATTGAAACTGTTGATTCAAGCCATATGAATTTTAGTAAAGTTGGTCTGAAGTTTTCAGAGGAAGATAAAGACTTGACCAAAAATCATTTAATTTTAAGTAGTCACTTCTCTTATTTGGTTACCAAGTATCTTCCTGCTATAGGCAGTAGCAGACTGACACACAGTATTCTGTTTAACAGACAATAACATGTAATTAAAACCATAAGACTGAATTTAGCAGGCAATGATCAGAGTAAATGAAAACTCTTAAGAAAGAGTAGAAATTTGGACTTCTACTCTACATCCATTAATGTGTGTTTTTCAGACTGTTCTCCTGAGGCTTCCTAGAACAAGCTCTACTTCGAGTGTGAGCTAAACCATTTAACACACGAAGGCATGCACTGGGGCCCTTTCCTTTCATATGACTCAACACAAAGCTGATAATGATGTTATGGTAAAAATTATGAAAAAAGGACAACTACTGCCCCCCCACCCCATACTGTACTGGTGATTGAACATAGGGCCTTTCCAGTGAGCTATATCCCCAGCTTTTTTTTTTTTTTTTTTTTTTTTAAAGTGAGACAGGGTCTCACTAAATTGTTAAGTTGCCCAGGCTGGGCTCAAACTTGTGATCCTTCTGCCTTACCCAGGTGGAATGCTGGGGACTTAAAATTTATATGGAATAAATGAACAGCAGGAGTATTAAAGCCAAGTTTTACTAATGCATTGATGCTACTTGTCAAACACAAACAGCAAATCTGTTGCATCATAAAATGAAGTACTCTTCCTTATACCATGAGCCTAAACTATGCCACACAATCCTTATCATTTTCCATCTCTTATACTCTCCTAAACCTACCTTTTATTATTGCATAGTTACTTTAAACTCTGCATTAGAGTGTAAGCTCTTGAGGAGAATACCTGTATTTACTCATTTTCTCAATGCACTACTGTACTCAGCACAATGACTTAAATTTATTAGGTCAGTAAGATGCTTGCTGTGCTGAATCATAAATTAAAACAAATCACAGCTAAAACCACCCTTGGCAAGAAGCCTGTCACAAAGACTTTCCTAAAAAGCCATCTTTAGTGCTTTAAATGTCATGCTTCCTGGGTTGACCTGCTTTGCTAACTGTCAGTGCTAGCTATTCCTTCCCCCAAAACTCGACTCATCAAACCACATTTTCTACACAATCTACACATTTTCCTGAATGTAAATTATGCCTAAGTAAAAACTGCATCACAAAATTTGCAAAATATCAGGTAGATAAAACCTTCATTACTGAGAAGATGCAAAGGGTAAAAGAAGTATCTACTCTCTAAGAATGACCAATTTAATAGAAATCACTAGAAAACACTGTTTTTCATACTTGCTAATACGTGAACTAATAAAAAAATGAGGTTGGAAAAATAGTTCCTACCTTTATTACCCTACGATCTGAGAAAAAAAACTCAAAGTTTCCCTTCTGACAGAGGGACATAACTACTAGAGCAGTAGTTACCATTCTAGAGATGTAGCTTCTACAGTGATTGGAAAGCAAAGGTTCTGGAACATGCCTTCTTGGAAAAACTTTTTATTTCTGCCCTTTTGATCATTTGGTTTTCTGTCATAAACTAGAACTCCTTCTTTTAATTCACCCAAGCCTTTACTCTAGAATTTGTGTGTGCAGGAAATGCATGTAGCATGCTCTGCCTTCCTCTCAGAGACTGGTAAATTTCCTTTCGCACTAGTGTCTACTTTCCAAAATGCACTGGTCTAGGTAGGCTAGTCTTATAGTTGGACTACAGGAATTTCTGCCTAAATGTCTTTTGCTGACACTGCCAGTTTAGCTTATATGGTTCATGACAGCAGTATCTGTGAATGGTTAATATCACATTCTAATTTGTCCATGTTACATTTAAACCCTGCCTTTTCCAAAGTACAGGTTCCACTTGGGAATAATAACCATGTCAGATGAGAAAATTGAGACTTGGAATGACCTGCACAGGGTCACAAAACCAAAAGTGAAGGCAGCAAGCATTTTCAATCCTTGGTGTTGTCTGAATCCCTATGGACCAACCTACAGTTGCCCTTGCCCAAATCCTTGTCCAAGCATGTCTACACATAAAAATACACTCCCCTCAACTAAATCGGTGGACTCCTCCAGCAAATCTTTGCATGTCTTCCCTGGCACAAGCAAACCCAGTGACTGCTTACTGATTCAATCTAGAGAATGAAAAGTAGAATCATCATTTTAAAACCAAGTCTATAGCAGTGAACAAAGAATGATTATTATCTACTGAAGTTTCCAGCACTATTCACCTATTAGTCATGAACTTACCACACTTGGCCAAATTCAGAAATGGTTTTATCTCACTCAAGGGTTCCTAAAACATGAATCTGTCTATTCAGTTGTTTCTGTAAACTCAGTATAGAAAACCAGGGAGACAAGTAGATTCTTACTATAAAATGGCACCCAAATCTTGCCTCATTAAAAAAAGCACAAGGTTACAACATGACTGAAGATTCTATGCAGGAGAAGAAATTAAACTCCATAGTATTCATAACAATAAAGCACATCAAGAGCTTACCACAAGCTGTACATTATACTTCATTATGAATGTAAAAATAAAAATTATTTTTTAAATGATCTTGAAACACTGCCCTTTTGGTCAGGAGAATGATACAGTGCTGGTCAACTATAATACAACAATTATTTACTCACAATTTCATTATCTTTTATAATCATTCTAGTACAAATTCATTGTAACTGACATGAGTAAACTGGAGATTTTTTTTTTTATTTTCATGAGGAAAATAGAACAAAATGAAAAGGAAGAGAGTGCAAGAAATGTTCTATATCTTGATGGAGGTAATGGTTACAGAGAGATAAGTGAAACAGATAAATGTAGACCTAGATGTCTATGTAAAACTTCACTGAGCCATATACTGAAGAGTTGTATACCAGTATAAATTATATCTCAATATTTTTTAAAAATGAAAATGAGGCAAAAAACGTGAAGTCAACACTGAGGGTAATTTATAATTAGATTTTTTTTATCGTTCATTAAACAAGTATTTGTGGAGTATGTTCCTGCTTTCCAGATACAGTGAAAACAAGCAAACACACATCAAAAAACAAAAGTGAAAATAAACAATGTAAGACATAGTCACTAGCTTCCCTGAGTTAATAATCTAGTAGCAGAGGGAGATTAATGAATAAGAAATTGTAATATAGTAATGTGGTAAGTATTATGACAAAAGTAAGCACAGGCATTCAGGAGGACAGGGTAGGGTAAATTAATTCATCTTGGAAAAGCCAGAGTTCTTAGATTTTTATTTCACTCATACAACATCACACATGCTGAAACAGATCAAAATTTTTTAAGGTAAAAATATTCACTTCTTTCTCTGTGTTATAAAGCATAAAATTAAATCTAACTTTTCAAAAAAATTTTCATTAGGAGGTACACTAAAGTGCCTTCCTAAAGTCTCTAAAATAACTGTTACTTCCTAAAAACAAATATTAGCAGAATTCAAACTGATTCAGGCCACCAACCTATGGAACATTTTAGTAGTCTAAAGCAAACACGATGTTTCCAAGTAACTTAATAGCCACTAACACTTAAAGCTCTCTTTAAAGAAAGTTCTGTATGTGATACCTGCTCATAGAAAATAGAATTTCATTTCCTATACTAAGTATGAGGGTAAACTGTAATAAAGGAGGACTGATAAAAAAGAACTAAACAAACTCCAGGAAAATCCATCTGTGTCACAAAAGTCACAAGTACAGGAAAGGAAGAACAGCAAATCATAAAATAAGCTAAAACCTAGAGCAGCCTGCACGAGCTTTGACCAGTAACAACCTAGGAGGTAGACTTCACATTCCTGTTTTACACCTACAATCCCTATGACACACATTCATTCACAAAGTAATCTGCGTCTCATGTCACAAGGCAGCAAAAGTAATTACAAGACACCCCTGGCTGAATCCCCTACACAATGCTCACAGGAGTGACTGACAAAACTGTCTTCTTCATAAATCTAGGAAAAACAAATAATCAGAAAATTTCCACAAGTGGTATCAAACCTCAGAAGAAAAAAACAGTAGCAAAGGGCTCTGAACAGGCTCAGAAGAACACACAACACAGACAAGGCGCTTTACCTGTCAGCCTTCAGGAGAAGGTTAGGTGGCAGCTCCACGAGTTGGTTGTGCTGCACGTCCAAGACCTCCACTGAAGTTCTTTCCAGTCGTTCAGGCAGCCGTGCTAACTGGTTGTGTCCGGCTAGCAGTTTACGGAGACTACTATTACAAAATAAGCTGTTAAAAAAACAAACAAAACAAAAAACAGTAGGCAACTTATTTAGAATTAATGTGTGATAAAGATTAGAAAATGAGTAACAGTAAAAATACTTAAAATTATCTTTCTAAAAGTCATACATTCATTCAGAGCAAGGGCAAGTTCATTTTAATTACACTTGGAACTTGTATTTCAGTACTTTCCATACCTTAAAAAAAAGAGGCAATAAAAATGATGAAAAGAGATAATGAGCAAAGAAGCTTTACTCAGTGAAAAACAAGTTCCACAGACATAATCACTGAAGAAAGCAGTCAATCCTTGTTAGACTGACATGGTAAACTTTAGAAGACTGTGTAGTTCTCCAGAGTAGAGCTTCTGTCTTATGTAAACCCTATAATGCTGAATGTTTTATTCAAAATCAATCTGGAATAAATACAGCTGAGCAATCTATACACACCAGATCAACATAAAATGATTCTTCTATCCAATTAAACTTTTGCAAATGCAACTAAGAAAATGTTAAATTTTTTTTTCAGTTGTATTTTACAATCATAATTGTCTTTTCTTTTCCTTCCTCCCTGTGGATTTTTGTTTCTCTTTGGTTTAATCCTACACCAAGGCAGGGACTTCCTTGTAGAGAGCAGAATGCATTTAACCCTCTGTTTTCTTGTGAGGCATAAAGAGCTGTTTGAAAGCTTCGTTGTACATCTTGCGAGTATCATCAGAACAGGAACAAATGATGTTATGTTAATCTAATGTGAATTGCATTTTGCTTTTCCAATAGCTGTAGGGAAAAAAACAGGGCTAAAGACCGACTTCGGGGGATGCAGAAGTCAGACTATAATCTGTGCCACGAAGACTTTAGGGTACGCTGCTGTCAAAGAATGAGGTTTCCTCATTCACCTTCTGTTTTCTACCACTCTGGCCTCACTCACTCGTGGCCATGATTGTTTTTTAATTAATTTATTTTTACTTAGCAAGAAAATTTACATAGATGAAATAAAAAGGGAATAAAAAAGGAAGTCTTGCTGTTTCACTGCTTCCTGCCTGCCAAGCCATGGACTGTTTCTCCCTTACCACATCACCCTGCCTTGGAGCTAGGTGACTATGGACTGAAACCTCTACAAACTGTAAGCTGAAATAAACCTTTCCTCCTTTAACTTGTAAGTGTTGGATATTTTGTCCCAGTAACAAGAAAGTAACTATGACACCAAGAAAAATATAATGAAAGCTGTTTATGTAATTTTAAATTCTCTAGTAGCTGCATTTTAAAAAAGTAAAAATGGACGGGGGTACAGTGTTGTACACTTATAATTCTAGTTACTTAGGAGGCTGAGACAGGAGGATCTCAAATTTGAGTCCAGTCTACGCAACTTAGCAAGACCCTGTTTCAAAATGGAAAAATATCCTCCCCCTCCCCTGGTGAGCTAGCAGAGGCCCTGCAGGCAGGGGCAGAACCAGGATGGAGGCCCCACCACCACCACTACCCTGACCCCCCGCCACTGGCCCAGGAGAAAAGAACATCCCCCACCTCTCCAACCCTTGTAATCAACCGGCTGATTCAGACAAATGAAGAGTGACATGATGGCAACTGAAGTAAGAAACAACCTAAAGCTTGCATTATTTAATTGACTTTGCAGCCCTAAAGTTGGTGGTCTGAGCAACTATTTAGAGGATAACAATATGCAATAGAGTAACTATGGTAGATTCCCTACTGTCTTAGTTTTGAAATCCAGTATCAGGTTCTCATTTTTAAGAAGGTATGAGGATGTAGCCCAATGACTGAGGGCCCTAGGTTAAATTCTCAGTATGGGTGAAGGGCTTCTTACAGGTTTTTTGACCCAATATATCAAAAATAATATTTTATAATGTAATTAACATATAATATTATTTTGCATGCAGTGTATATTTCATGGCTATAATATTTCTCAATTAGAATTAGTTGTATTTCAGGTGCCCAACAGCCACTTGGCTTACAGAAAGTGACTAGCATAACAGACGGTTCAACTGTTAACACATTTAGCAGGCTCATCAAGCATATATATTGCATAACCCTTGTTGTTTTTAAGAAAACAGAAGAAAATTAATTAAGTACCTTTAAGGACCATACAAAACTAATCTAAAGTGAAAATCTACCTAAAGTAAGTCACTCCAAAATGACGTTCTTCTACCATGGCTTCACAGATATTTTTGACTATACACCAGTTAAAATAAAGACAAGAATGAAAAACCAAAAAAAACTGACTTGCTCTGTCTGGCAGCTAGCTGGAAATGTTTGAAATAACTAATCTGAATTATATTAGCCATTAGCACAGTGGCTACTTACATTTAAATAAACTAAAACGAGATAAAATTAAACATTCAGTTCCTTTGTCACAACACACACAGATCAAGTGCTGTGGAGCCACATATGCCTCCTGGACACCTTACTGGATGTCACAGAGATGAGTACTTCGGTCACCATGGAAGGCGCTACAAGGCGACTCTGAGACCAGACTACTCTGTGGTTGGTAACTGCACACAGTCTAGCAGTCAAATAATACTTTGTGCCACAGTGCATTTGAAAATGTTGAACTTTATGGAAAGAAATTACCACAGGGCTATTTTGAAAATCCTGCTGTTAAAGTGAAAATTATGAAATAAAATATTAGCAAATGGTAAGAGAAAGAGAAGTTCTTAAGGCCAAGGATTTAGATCAGTGGCTCAAGTACTTGCCTGGTAAGTGTGAGGTCATTACTTTGATCCCCAGTACCAAAAAAAAAAAAAAAAAAAGAGAGAGAGAGAAGTTCTTGGATCTTTTAGTCCAAATTTCACCATGGATAAAGAATCTAATTTGCTCATTCAGGGTTTACAGATCTAATAACATCCCTACCCCATATTAATAACAAGCTGTAAGCCAGGCGTGGTGGTGCACGCCTTTAATTCCAGCACTCGGGAGGCTGAGGTAGGAGGAGCGTTGTGAGTTCGAGGCCCGCTTGGGCTACAATGGGAGCACAAGGCTAGCCTGAGCTACATAGTGCGACCTTGCCTCAAAAAACCAGGGCTGGGAGTTCAGCTCAGTGGCTTAAACGCCTGCCCTGGCAGGTGCGAGGTTGTGAGTTCAATCCCTGGTGCTGCAAAAAAAAACAAAAAAAACAAACAAAACAAAACAAAACAAGCTGTAGTCTAGGAAAAATAAAATTTATTTATAGGTAAGGTAAACATGTTAAGGTAACAGACAGAAGCAGAAGATTCTGAAAGAAGATCTCAGAAATGTATCGAATCCAGTTTTCGAACATTTCTTTTGGTTTATTTAAAATCTTCCAAGCACCATCACCTGGCTATTCTGAAACTTACGCCTGAGAGTCAAAGCCTGATTCCACTCTCCTGAAGACTCGTGGAGTAAAAGCCACCAAAGAAAGTTTAAAACGAACTTGTAGTTGAATGGTTCCATACAATATAATAAGTTAAACACTAACTCAGCATTTTTATTTATTGCTCATCAATTGAGATTCTCTTGCCTGAATGTAATACTCACCGGGCTGGAAGGTCACATATTTGATTATGGCCAATGTCCAAAACCTCTAGCTTTCGGCTTTCAAATACCCACTCAGGCACATTTTCTAAGTGGTTCCTAATACAAGAACACAAAATTGTCACTTTTAAATTTAAATTTTGCCTCAAATGTGGTTCTAAATGCAACACAATTACAGAAAAAAGAATGAAACTTTAAATGGAATACCAAAAACAATCATATACGTCAAAAGGGTATGTGCATTTACTTTGTTTTTGCTTCACTAGAAGCACAATGAATTGGGATAGGTAGAACAAATTAAAGACTAAGAATACAGTTACACCATCTACATCATGTCTCCAAAGTCAGAAAAAAATGAATTCTATAGTTCCCATATTACTTTGCTAGAAAGTATACAGACCCAAGCCAAGTTTAGGGAGAGTACATTTCATATTCAGGAAAAATACATGCACACTTCTATTTAAGTCAAACAGTCAAATGCCGTAACATAGCTTTACATTTAAATCTACATTTTTACCCTTAACATTAAAATATTTTCCAATTTAAGTTGGCATCATGAAAACACAGCAATGGATAAATGAGAAAAATGAAAAGTATTTTTAAAATATAAGTGAAAAGGTACACTAACAGCCAAGACTCGGAGTTATGGAAACATTTACTTGATCATTAGATAGTAATTAGATTTACTAGACACAAAGAACAAAACTAATGGTGACTAATTATTAAATAAACTATTACACAAATTTACTATATTTAAAGTCTCCTTAGTCATATATGGTTACCCTTTTACCTTCTGTTAAATGCCAAGTAACAAGGCACAAAGAATCTAAAATGTTATGTGTATTATGACTCTTTCTTTTTCTTCCTTCCTTCCTTCTTCCCCCCCTCCTTTCCCCTTCCCTTTCCCTGTTCTTTTTCAGTGCTGGGGATTCACCTTATGTCCCCACGCATGATACGTAAGTGCTCTATCCCTGAGCTATGCTGCATCCTTGACTACAATTCTTTATAAGATGCTTGAGACAAGAACTATAATATATTACAACAAAAGGGAAAAGAGATGTGATATTAGGGTGCTGAAATTAGGCATGATTTTAAAATCGTGTTTCATGACTTGGCTATCAATTTTTTTTAACTAAAATATAGAACTAAAAGACATTTTCTACTTAGTGCTTTATTACACACACTGTTCTGCCTCAAGATTAACAAAATTATTTTATAGTAGCCAACCCCTAAAACATCTTGAGAGTGAACTTAATCCTTTGTAAAAACAACTTCAACACACAGAAACTATATGATAAGCTATAAATGATAAACTGATTTAGCACTTTGTTCTAAGGACTCTAAGAACCAGTAAACCCTATCATAGATGACAGTTTGGAAGGTGGATGCAGCAGAACACGTTCTAGTGAAGATCTGGGTATCAGCATTACGAAAGGAATTTGAGCAACATTTAAGCGGCAGGGACGAGCACGACACAGGCATTTCTAATTCAGTCTGACTCAGGTATTTCAATTGGTGCCCTAACGCCAATTACATTCCATAAATAAAAAAACAGATTCAGTCTAAGGTCAACTCCGTGAAATAAATCTATTCAAGATATTTGTATGATTCCATATTTACAAACTCTACTCTTGCACTGTTCCTATTTAAAAGGTGAAAATGACATTTAAGAGTTTTTTGGGGGAAGGGGGATTTCACCAGGTAATGTCTAACTTTAAGTTCATTAAATAATATTGTTTGATACGTATTTAGTGGGAAATGAAGGAAGCACTACTCAAAGAATTTTATAATTAGAAATTTATAATAAAATTATAACTTAATTTTCAATTGCTAAATACTGACATTTTCACATAATTATGATTATCTTATTAAACAGCTAAGCTTATCAACTTTCACAGACAAAGGCAAAATTACATAGTTTAAATCACACTGTAGTTGTGATTACAGAGTATGGTGACTGTTAACAAATGTATCACAACTTAGATATACACTGAAATGACAACTCTGAGAGCCAGACTCCTACATGTTCAGAAATTCTGAGTATTTCCTTTGAAACACATGCTGCAGATAAAGCTATACCTTTGTTATGAGGAAAAATAGTAAATATGACAGAGTGAAAAAGTGAATCTGCATAAAAGGTAAGATGGTAAACCTATTTAAAAAATGAGCTAAGAAAACTATGCAGATTTGGTGGCTATTTTCTAAAAGTTCTTGGCAAAAAGAAACAGTATAAAAAAAGACAAATCTAAAGAAAAATAGTACTTAAAGGTAAACATAAGACATGCTTAACAAAGTTAAACAGCTAATGGACTTCCAAGTCAGAACCCTCGATTCACTAATCTTTGAAGCCCAAACCTGGTGTTTAAATTGGTTACCAAAATGATACCTAGATTCTTCTTGTATGAACCATAATAATGTAAAAATGTCTTTTAACTGACAGATATTATACGAAGTTTTAGAGGATGAGACCTTTAAATTTAAATTTCCCTCAAAATCTAGTAAGAGTGCTTATGCATAGGCTCAGACAAAATAATTGAGAAGATTTTCTAGTAGAACCAAGAATACTCTAAGACTTATACTCTTACCTCGAAACATCCATGTAGGACAGATAATTCGGAACTGGGTAAACATCAAGTTGAACAAGTTCTAGAAGGGGAAAAATATCCACAAAAACATTACTGTCCAAGTGACACGGAGAGACTCATTTTGCATGAAGAATAAATGTTGTGCATTATCCCCCAATGGCTGTTTAAAAAGTACAATATAGTTGTAAATTTGTAAATTATAGGAACACACAGGGAACTTCTAACATATTATTTGTTTGTTTAGGAAATACAATATACTTGGAAACTTGGAAACTATAAGAAAATAAACAGAACTTCTAATTTAATAACAAGATTTTATAAGTGAAACAAGTCACTCATTCTATTTTCCTATCTTCTCTTTTAGTTATGCAAGTCAAACTACATTTGGAAGATTACCAAATGAATAGTATCTTTCCAACACTCAGAGTTCATTCCAAACCCCAAATGAATTTTGTTTTTGTCTTCCTCACTCTACTGAAACAGCACTCTCCAGAGCAGTGGTGATAAACCTATGGCACACGTGCCACAGCAGGCTGTTTGTATCACTGAAAGCTCTAAGTTTTTGCTATGCATCTCTGTACGACCTTTTCTTTTTTGGGACAGCTATGATTTTCAAATTCCAAGGAGAGATTTTATTACATGATTAAGACTCTTGTTTTAGGGTGTCCTTATTTGTTAATGGAACCTGAAGGTGCAGGTTCTGAATGGAGTCCACAATGAGCTTTCTTTGCACTCCTAATAACTATCTCAACAAGGAGATCCAAGAAATAGTTCATTTTTCCCCTTCACTTGAAGCAGAAGAAGCAAATCATAGTGGGAGTAATTTACCTAAACATGGAAAAAATAAAGTTAGAAACAATAAAATCTTCTTTTTTGATTCCCTTAAATATGAAACCAGCATTCTTCTTTACGACTTTTATCTTAGAAAAATGTGGTACCTATTTTACTAATTAAATAAGGGGGAAAAATCAGTGAAGCACTGATTACAGCAATAGGAAAATTCTAAAAACTGAAAAAGACTAGCTTTGATGTTACATTATATTACATACCATTAGAAGAGGCATACAGCGCTTTTAAGAAATAGCCACAAATGCTTAATGTCACCAATTGATTCCTTTCACAGTGTAGAACTTCAATGTTGTTGAAAATCATAGCATCTAGATCACCAAGTTTATTGTCTCGAAGATCAAGCTGAGTGACATGCTGCAGAAACTCCACTTCATCTGCTATAAGTTTCCTGATTATATTCAGTCTTGAGGAAAAGGACACAAATAAAGATAACAAATAACTGGAATGCTATAAACAAATGGCAATATCCTAACATGATAGGATAATGAGAAAGTCTTACTGAGTCACAGTTTTTTATGACTTCTTTAATCTTAGCATCTGGCCTTGCTTAAATGGCCAGATTCTCAGGCTATTTTTAGCTACAATTCCAAGAGGTCTTAGCTTTCACAATATATTCAAAACCACAATTTAAGCCACTAAGGCTGCAGAGGAGCAAGCATAGTGATTCTACACTAATTCATTTCCAGAGAAGAATATGCACTTATTTTCATAGAATTAGGTTGTGAAAGTACTGATACCATAGTGGAAAGAACACAGGAAATAAAACCCAGAACGACATATTAAGCATATTACAACTACAATGAATATTCAAGGAAGGAGAAAGGATGAGTGGGTAGATGCACAGAATTAAGGGATGAATGTGGAAAAAAAATAATGAATGCAGGTTGCATAATGAATGATAGCATCAGAGTTGGGAATACAGGGGTTCCCAATTGCCCTAGACCAGGACTTGAATATTATTAAATAAAGTGAATATTATTAAATAAAGAAAAAGTCTGAAATTTAAAATTTGGGTTTGACTGAGAAATCATAAAATGAAGGACTACGATAGAGATGAACAATTTTAGGAAGGAGCAAAGCATCAGAAAAACCTGGCAGAATCTGCAGCTATGAAACTTAGTTAACTGACTGATGTTGCTGTGAATGTTGCAGAAGACAAGTAGTAACGGGAACTAGGAAATAGTATAACAAAGATAAATTTAGCTTCAAAGGGAAGAAAACAGGTGAAAATCTCAAATTCTAGCCTGGTAGCCTATGCCTAACTTCTTTAAAAATAAACAATAGCAAAAACCCTCTACTTCTCATTATAAGCATGTGAGGTGCTGAGATCATGTATCTGACTTGCAAAGCACTGATATTAAGGATGGCGTTAAGGAAAAAACCAAAGGTTCTATCTATGTACTCAATTTCTGCCCATTAACAAAATAAAATTATGTAAGTGAATTATTAACAGCAAAATTATAAACCCACAGAAGCACAAGGATGAGTGACAGCACAGAGTTAGAATTCATCAAGATGCAAGCACAGCATATGGCCTCTTCAAATGTCCCCAAGATGATGCTTTCAGATCCTTCTCGTTTTTTGTCCTGGATTGTAAGATTTAAAAATTGGCCTCTGCTCAGCAATTTGCTTATTTCCAAATGTTCACTAGATTACTAGAATGTGTAACACTGAATAAAAAAGGAAAAACAAATCTCATTTTGAAAACAACAGACTGTAAGAATTAAAATTGTTTCCCATTTTTTTCCTTGAATTCTACTTCGACTAACTTTCATACTGGCATTGCACCTTCACTTGAAATAGTGCCCCCCAACACTCACAGTGTCATTGTATTATTACTAAAGTAGTATGTGCTGATTTAATGAGAAGACAACAGAAAAGTCTGTGATGAAGGAAAAGAAAGTTAACATTCCCATTATTTAGCTTACATTGCTAACTCCGGCAATGAATCAAAAATCAGAAGCTTTTAGGCTCACACAATAATGAACCAATTTAGGATAAGTTTTTAAAGAGGCAAAATATGGTTATAACTCCCTTCCAATAATATCCTCCATTAATATATGGTCTTATTTATTTCACAAATATTCACTGAGAAGGTCCTCCTTACAGAAGGCAATAATGAAGTATTACGTTTTAGCCTCAGCTGGCTACTCATCAGTACAGAGGGCCTCAACCAAGTTATCTAAGATCTCCAAGCCTAACTCCAATCTTTGAAATGAGAAAAACACCTTCTTTATTCTGCAAAGTAATTTAAAACATGAAATGAGTACTGTATGTGCCAGTACTCTGTAACTGTGAAGGGCTTTGGTAGTGATGACAATGGTGACAACCTATGGCTGTCTGGCAACAACAAGGGATGACTCAGATGAGATGCTTCTCAAAGGATTTCATAATCTACTGAGGACAATCAGTTATACTTTATAGTGTCCAAAATAAAAACTACAAGTATTGATACATACCATAACAGTGTGCAAAACACAGAGAATGGTAGCAAAGGGTGTTATGGAAAAGGAAGCATTTCAGTTCCAAGGGCAGGCAGAATTTAACAGATGTAAATAGGAGAAGAAAAGCAATCCACAGGAAGCAGGAGAGTAGTGTCTGAATTGAAGAGAAGAAAACGATGTGTTTCTTGCCTGAGTGCAGGGTATGTGGAACAGTGGTAACATGGCTAGAAACGTCTATTGCTCAGGCAATATTTACCAAGGACTGTACCTAAGTGAAAACAAAAACACTGTGAGCACTAAGGATAATTAAGAATAGTGCTCTATTTTTTAAACTTCTAATTCATCACAGACAGTTGTACAGTCCTGCTGCATAAGACCAGTACACAGTTCATGCCACATGCAACTTGCTGCACAACTCTGACGATACCTAGTCAACTCCCTGACAATGAGTCTGTCATAGAGCACTTGACTATTACTGCAATGTCCAATCACTATACACTTCCAAAATATCAGTCTCAAGTTTCTATGCATCTCTCATTATGGAAAATAGTAAATAATTGACTTGCTGGCCCAGGCTGGAGGGCCACACTTGAGCAGCTTTAAGTTATAGCTTCACCTTCAAGTGCGTCATACACTAGCAGGCTGAAGCCAGACAGGAGCTTGGCTACCTTGAACTAGAACACTGAAGGCTATGAGTTGGATTGTGCTTAGGTGACAGGATGCACAATGGAAGCAAATGGTTCAGTTAGGGGACAACAGTAGCTGTAAGAAGGGAAAAAAAAAGAGAAACTGATACGAAGAACTGATGGAGGAGTCTAAGTAGCACCAAAGGTTTTGTGTTTGGATAACTAGTAAGGTGGTTATCAGCAAAAACAGGAATACAGGGGAAAAAACTGGTTGAGTAAAGAAAGAAATCGGACTGTTTCACATGTATCAGGTTGAGTCATTAATAGAGGAAGTCAAGGAGCAATTATCTAGCTGGAAGCCAAGAAGGATTAGGGGAAAGTCTAAGGAATGATTAACATAGAAATGAGAGGTCAAAGATGAAGCCTCAGAGTACAAGCAACCACCAGGACAGAACATAGACCCGAAAGAGAAGCAACTGAGGAGAGAGGACTGGGCAGCAGTTGCATTGGGGGAGGGAGAGATTAATGACACCACAGAAATAATATGCGATTCAAAGATTGACAATGTAAGCAAAAGTAAGACAGAAAGAAAAATGATCATTTTTAATCTCATATAAGATTTTCACTTGAAGGAAACTCAATCAATGAAACCAGCCCTTCATTTAGAGAAACTAAATGAAACATCTCTTAAATTACTCCACTATCTTCAATTTAAAGCAGTAAGGCAGAACTGTAAGCAAATCTGACCAGATTTTTCCCTCCTGAGTTCAGTGGCCTGGCGAGAAGCAGTTACCTACTCAGTCATTTAACAGACACAGAATGTCCGATGTCTGTTCTGCTATTTGATATCCTATGTCTGATGTTCTTTAAGAAGACTCAAGTTAGAACTTGAAATCTGAAGAATTTATAAGTCTCTTAATAAGAATTGCTACGTCTAGACACATTACATTGATCTATTACTTAATTACTTACTTCAGATCAAGAAAAAAATGGTATCTTATACGTACCAGGTAACTTAGAACTCATCTCATGCTTGCTCCCTGAACTCAATGCAACTCATCATCCTTTAATCTACCAAAGTTATACCACCAGGTGGCTGAATAAAAAGGGGCCTAAATTATGGAATATGAGGGTTTTCTAAATCCAAATGATTCAAAGGCAAATAACACTGACAAAACATAGTGTCTCATTTCAGTAAGTTTTCAATGTCAGACAAATTGGAACCATTTGTATTTCCCAAATTAAGATTTCTAGACCTGGAAATTGCTAAGACTTTCCTAGGTAGATAGGCTTGATGCCTTTAGTCTGAGGAAACATGAAGTCAAGTGGTTCTTTGTGGGACCTAGAATACATGGGTCACATAGGCCAAAACACAGCAAAGGAGAAGGAAGGGGAGCAAAGCCTGTTACTACTTCATACTGCTGCAACTGGACAAGCCTGAGTAAGGGTTAGTAACAGAGAGGAATGTGGGAACTGAAGTAAGGACAGACTCGTCTTTAACCAACAGGGAGTGTACAGATGCTAAGTAAGACAGGTGAGTAGGTGCCATAGTGAGGAAGCAACCTCAGTCAGGTAATAAGAGCGCTAGCCAACTTAATTCTCTCCATAACTATAGGAATTAGTTTGTTATTAACTGTAATTTACAGATAACACAAAGGCACAGAGATTAACCCTTCAGTGTCTAGTGTTCTATTTTTGGAGTGCCTCTAACAACAGAACATAATATAAAATTTCTTTTCAAATTCTTGTTCCTTGGATTTTTCTAGGTAACATATATGAATTTCATGCAAAAATTCAAAAATTGCAATCTTCAGCATAAACTGCTGAAGATTTAACTTGGCTAGTACATGGTCATCAAGCTGGCTAAAGGGGAGGGGTAATTTGTTGGAAAAGTATCAAACTGGACAAGTTAGTACTAAGAACTAAACCCTATATGCTACTTTATAAGAACTCAAGTTCACAATGGGCTCTTATTGTTAAAAGAGACTTTAAAAAAAGCTTCCACCTCATGGACTGGTTCTCTTAGCAGCTGACAATAAAACTAAACCTTACATAGGAAAGGATGAATACTGAGCATCTATCATGCAGCAAGGATTGTCCAGGGAGGGTTGAGTGTGATCAAGTTCAAAATGCAGCTTCTCTGTCCTGGCAATGCGTAAAAGTAGAGGTTGTGGCCAAACTTTGATCTGATAGGAGATTACTGGATTTAAATTTTTGTGAAGAATGGTAAAGTAAATCACAGCATCTCGGATGGAGAGATAGGAAATTAAAGAAGTAAAATAAATATATTTTAATTTAATGAATACATTACATTGAAGAAGCCCAGGAAGGAAAACAACTTCAGAAAAGGGAGATGCTCAATGATGTCAAATGTCAGAGAAAAATTTCCACTTTCTCTCAACACTACTTTTATTCACAGTAAAAAATCTGGTTCAAAGGTCCTATCTATTTATAAAGATTAAAACGACATCAAATTTGCAAAAAAGTTAAAAGAAAAAAGTTAAAAGGCATTTTTTTGACAAGTTTCACTTAGAAGCAGACTCTACTATTAATCATTATTCTTTCTAGGCAGAAATAGAAAATATATCCTAGTTTAACTAATCAGCCTGTATGCTTTGGTTACTCTCATCAAAAAGGCTACAACCGACTTCACAAACATGAGCCAGCCATTCAAACAGGATATATTTCTTAAAAATAGTTACCTTAGGTCCACATGTTTAATGTGAGGCATTCTTCTTAAAGCCTGTAGCCTAAGGGTCTCCATACAGTTTCCAGACATACAAAGTTTATCCACAGCAGTTAATTTTTCCAACACCTCTGGAATGTCAGTGAATTCATTGAATGAAAGTCCGAGATAACTGAGCTGCTGCATGTTCTCCAACTCAGCAGGAAGGGACTGGAGAAAGTTTCCATCCAACAAAAATGTCTGCAAACTATTAAAGAAAACATTAAGAATCATGAAGGTAAGTATACTTTTTATATCGTCATTATTAATACACAAGTTGATAATAAAGATAAAGTTAATAAAGATTATATTACTACATCATGTACCGCTCTTTACAAAATGTGTAAGGACAGGGACTGAGGCAATAATAGGTGAGAAAAAAAATCAGGGATAAGCATATTAGCCTTTAATTAAAAGCAGAAAATGATGTCTAACTTTCTCAACTGGATAGGTATAAATGGAAACAATCTTTCCTTGTTATTTCTTAAAATTAATTTTCAAGTTGTAGACTCAGAAAAAGACCCTCTCTTACACGTTTAGATATATTCATCCATAGGGATCTTTAGTTCTAGACAGGATATTTCCATTTCAACAAAAGTCTCAAGAGTATAAATACTAACAGATAAAAGTCTAAGTAGAGGCTGATCTCTAGATCTATGGCCGAGACTTACTGGACAAACATAACAGGTTAACTAATCTCACATTCTAAAACCCAGCATGGATTCCACAGTGAGACTGAGACTACGCACTTGTGCATAGCCCCCACGGTGGCCGGGACTGCTCGCAGGGCGTTGCAGGACACGTTCAGTTCTGTCAGTGTTGGGATGCTGCAGACTGCTAATGGGAAGTCTCCTAGATGATTATTGGAAAGGTTAAGACTCTTCAACTTGGTGAACCTATTATAGTAACACGAAAGAAAAGAAGGACAAATGTCAGAGACATGTAACATCACATACTTTTAGCACAACTACAGAGACAATCTAATCTAGTCCAACTCCTAAACACAACTCAGATAGCAACAGGGCACTCAGTGTTCAGGGGAGCAGCAGAGCTAGAATGTACAACTGACTCTGACACTGGTGTTTTATCTAAAATTCAAACTTTATGTTTAGAAACAAATTTGTTCTACAATAAAGTTAAAAGTTTGAGGAAGTGAGTTCTGATGGAGTGATTTTTCAGCTATATCTCAGGTAAATGATCTTGGTGAGGGAGAACAAAGAATAGGGAGAGCTGGTAAGCTATGGTACCTCTTATTGATATTTTTATTTCAGACAAGTCAAAAACTTCTGTTTCTGTTCTACCAAATCCAAAAGCAAATGACAAATGTACTCTCCAAGGTAGCCAAGACACTGTAATTCCAAATTCAACAGTCAATTACTACCATTCCTTTACATAGGTACAGCAATTGATACAGCTGCCCTTCTTGAAAAGTGCACATTTCAGGGGAGCAACATTTTCCTCAGGTCTTCTCCTTCCTCTCCTCATCCCACTGTATTTCTTACACATTCTTGGTCAGTTTCCTTTTCACTCTACATTGTCTTCCTTCACTGCTTTGTGAACAACTCAATGCTCACACGCCATTTGCTCTCCTGAGTTAACTTGCATTTCCTGCCCAAAACTGAACTAGTTATCTTCATCCCATCCCAGTACTTCCTCCTCCTCCAGGTTATTTTTGTTAATGGCTATTTCATTTTCTCAGTTTCCCAAGCAACTAAAGCAACTGAAGAAGCTATATTTAATTTTCAGTTCTCTAAGCATTCTTGCATTTAGCCCACAATCGATCCCTACACTATTTCTATACACAATGAGAATCAGATCAGTTAATGCATTCTAAGCCTAACAGTAAATAGGCATGTATATACACATGTATCCTAAAACTAGACCCAATTCACCCAATCAGTATTTTAAAGAAATTATGTGACCTATTTAATATTTTAAGATGTTAGTCTTTATTCTAAAAAGATAAATAAAAGTTTGGTCTACACAGAAAGCTGACAATGCACCTATTTGAAAAGTTAAAAGAAGCCGGGCGTGGTGGCGCACGCCTTTAATCCCAGCACTCGGGAGGCTGAGGTAGGCGGAGCGTTGTGAGTTCGAGGCCGGCTTGGGCTACAACGCGAGTGCAAGGCCGGCCTGAGCTATATAGTGCGACCCTGCCTCAAAAAACCAGGGCCGGGAATTTGGCTCAGTGCCTTAAGCGCCTGCCCTGGCAGGCGTGAGGTTGTGAGTTCCATCCCCAGTGCAGAAAAAAAAAAAAAAAAAAAAAAAAAAAAAAAAAAAAAAAAAAAAAAAAAAAAAAAGAAAAGTTAAAAGAGTAACCTTTATTTTGTATATCTTTATTTACAACAGTTGTTTCCTTATATGGTAAGTATAGACCTAACAGTATTTCAAATAAAGAAAAATGAAAGTATTACTGCTAAACCTGAATAATCCTTTTAAGTTGTTTATATTCTATTTTATACTTTGATCTATTAGACCTTTTAAAATAAATATGCTTATCCTCTATTCTGATTATCTGTGATTCATAAAACACCATCTAGAATTACAGATAGTCCAGTGGTTCTCAAAACATTCTTAGGAGACCCTAGAACAACTGCCTGTGAGACCCTTTTAGAAAATCCCCAAGGTCAAAACTATTTTTATAGGCCAGGTGTCGTGGTGCATGTCTGGAATCCTGGCACTTGGGAGGCTGAGGCAGGAACTGCTGCAAATTTGAGACTAGCCTGAGCTACACAGCAAGACCCTGTCTCAAAAACAAAACAAAACAAAACAAAAATTATTTTCATGACAATACTAAGATCTCATTTGATTAGTTCCATTCTCATTTTCCCTCGCACTCAGCAGAGATTTCTAGATGGTGCGTGTCCTTGTGATAGTACATATGACTGAATGCATGAAGATATAAAACTCCATCCAAATAGTCAAAGATTTCCAAAATTATAAAACAATGACACTCTTCTCACTGCTTTGTAAGTTATTTCACAATAAAAATGTTATTTTAACACTGTATAAATGAATTAACATATTAAAATATCTCAGGTTAAATTTCTAATTCAGTAAAATATAAACATACTTGAACCACATCAGTACAAACTGCTTAGGTTTCTCAGTTTTTCAGAGGGTAAACAAGTCTGAAATATGACTGCCAAATAAAATACTGGACATTCAGTTAAATTTTGAATTTCAGAAACCATTTTTAACTATTAGTATGTTCCAAATATTATACTAAAAGTCTCTTATTCATTATCCGAAATTCATTTAAATAGTACTTGCTTTACCACTCCCACCCCCACCCCCGCAAATGTGGCAACTCTACTTGGGATATACAATGTTTGTCCTAGTCACCACAGATGAAACTACTATTCTCTCCCAAGTATTCCACTTCATAGATAATTTTCGTCATTTGCTAGAACAGTCCACAATTTTAAAATTGGCATGCTATTAAGTCTAACTTTTTAAACCCTCTAAGAAGAAAAGATCCACTAGATATTACACAATGCGATACAATACACAGATTTTTCAGGAAGTGGAGAACAGGAGAATTTCAGTCAATAATTACCAAAGATGGGATACAGAAGCACTGGCTTTTGGACAAGTACAGGGTAATAATGGAACATGATGGAATATAACTCACATATGCAGATAATTTTACTAGGACTCTACTACTACTGAACATAAAGAAAAGCAGTATAAGTTGCAAAAGTAAGCCAGAGTTGAAAAGTTTAAATGAGAGCTGAGGGAAATTGCCTCCTAATAAGCATCCCATTCATTTAATGTGTGCATCTTCCCTATATTGAAAAGGCTACCAGATCTAAATTTAAACGGGTGCCATTATTTTCTTCAACAACTCAAAGTCAAAACACTACTGAGGACAATCCCTCAAAACTTGGGCCAATGGCCAGGGACGTAGCTCAGCGGCACAGCACCTGGCTGGCGAGCGCAAGGTCCAGAGTTCGATTTCCAGTACAAAAACAAAACAAAACAAGACAAAACAAAACCAACCAACCAAACAAACAAACAAAAAACACTTTGGTCAAGTGTTTCATATAAAACAGAGTCAGGTTCCTTTCCCTGTAGCTGCAAGGTCCAAAATGATACCATGAGCCTCAGGGGGAATCCAGAGCACCTGAAATAGCCCAAATAGAAATGCTCTCCAACTATAAAATACATACATGTTGAGTGCTTCTTTTTTTTATTTTTGTTTTTTTCAACAGGGTCTCTGTGTAGCTCAGGCTGGCCTCAAACTTGCAGTGATCCTCCTGCCTCAGCACCTCTAGCATTGGGGTTTCAGGCACATGCCACCATACCCAGCTAAGTCAAATATCTCCTATCCAAAAGCTTAGAACTAGAAATGTTTCAGATTTTGGAGTTTCTACATTTTGGAATATCTTTACAGACTTACTGATTGAACATTCTTAAACCAAAATTCCAAAATCTGAACCTTCTGGAGCATCATGTCAGCACAGAAAAAATGTCAGATTTTAAAGCATTTCAGATCTTGGATTTTCAATTAGGGATGCTTCAAATACTTAATTAAAAAAAACTATCTCATTAAGCTCTCAAAGGTGATAATTTTGATAAATGAAATATTAAAATTAATTTCCCTATTTATTTTTACTTCTATGTGGACTCCAGTGGCACACCCCTGTAAGGTAGGGAATGGAATTTTATTGTTCCAGTTCTATCTTCACTTACAATACAGGTATTTCCTCATAGTTGTTCCATACAGTTAAGAAAAGGACAATCAGAGTATCACATAATTTAAGATTAGCAAAAACATTTTAATGATGATTATAACAACTATAGTGGTCAGTTCAGTAATAATAAGGGATGATTAGTTGATGATGTAAAAAATAAAAAGGTAAGAAAAATTCTATAGGTATTATTGTTTTGAAAACAATTTTTAGGATATGAATGACATTATCTGAAATTCTTAGTATATACACATACACAATGTCAAGAATAAAGAAAGTTACTTAAAGTGGATGCTGTGGAATGAGGGTATGGTTCTCACAAGATTCATACACTAAAACTTAATCCCCCTTGTGACACCTTGAGAGGTGGGGCCTTTAGCAGGTGATTAGATCACAAGGGCTCCGCTCTATGAACAGAATTAGAGTCCTTATAAAGAAGTGGAAGCGAGCTTCTTTGTCCTCTCTCCATGCAAGGACACAGGAAGCGTGTGCCCTCTTGGAAGTAGAGCCATCACCAAACACCAAATTCGCTGGTACCTTGATCTTTTCTCCATTTGTTAAATGTGGTACTGTGAATTTCTACTGCTTATAAATTATCCACACTAAGGTATTTTACTAGAATAGTTCAAGTGACCTAAATCAGTGGGTATCTTTATTTCCCATGGGTTATCAAAAATCAAGAATGCAAGGGGCCTTTGAAATCACTGTCTTATTTCCCAACCTCACAGATAAACTGGGCTGAAAGAGATTGTGACTACTGCATACAACCTTGATTGACTCCGCCATCTTTTACTACTTCTTACCTTCCTTTCTCCTCTTTTATTACACCTTACTGGAGTAATACAGATCCCAATCACTAATAAACCTAAGCTATAGGTCAAAAGACTGGCCTGAGAAGTACATGGAAAGCACTATATTTTTCACTCTCATTTTCTCCTGCCAAAAGTGGCATTATGGTCAGCAACTGAGTCAGTGAAAAGTTTGAGCACTTTGTATATTTACGTTCAAACCAATTCTAGCATGGCCCAATGCTTTCAAACTACCCAGCAATCTGAAAAGACTGACTTCACTTTCCAACGCAAGAGGTCTGCTTTAGAGAAAGAAACATATAACACATCCATTTGTGTTACAATAGAGCTCAGAAAAAAAGGCTAAAATTTATGTAGAGCCTAATAAAGAACAGTTTTAATGATTAAAATTAAGTTACATAACGTACTACTAATAGTGCTACATTTTAGAAATGGCAAGGGGCATTGTGGAAGTTTGGACTCAGGTATGACTTAGTCCAAAACCATGAAGCACACTTGTATTTTTCAATCCTGGCATAGTGTATACTGCCTGGATACACTCAATAACCTACAGAGACAGAAACTTAACTATAATTCATTTATAAGCAAGCCTTTAACTCTTTAAACCTGTTTCCTAGGATCCATTTAACAAAGTACATGATCATTTGCTGGGATGGAGCCTTAAAATAACAAGAGGTCAAAAGTAGTGACAGGGAAAAACATGGTAGACTAGAACTATATCTACCATCTCTGCAGAATTAATGACATTTCTATAATTTGCATCTCATATTCTATTTAATTATAAAACGTTAAGTGTAGTAACAATAGCACTATATCTAGTCAAGAAATGTGCTAAAGTATATAGGGGTGTGGGCTACTATTTTTCTTACCAGGTCCTTCCTTTCTCCAAACTTTACCTCCTTTCTCCAACTTCACTACTGAACTGCAGAACAGGAATAGCACTTTAAAACTGCTACTGAAGGAACAGGGTAATTATTAGTTTATGTATTTAACTTCCCTTTTAATCTATGCAACACTATAGAGTATAAATGTGTCATTATCTACACTTGGCTTTAAGTGATTTTTCTTCCCTCAATTACTAAATTTTGAGGTATAATCTTCCAAATGACTCCCTTAGGCAAATTATTTAACTATACAAAAGGGAAGAGCACTTAGTTTCTTAATGGGAAAAATTAAAATGCATCCAACTTCTTTACCTGCATTATTTAAATATAAAGGTTTTAAAAGCAGGTATATCTCAATTCTATAATTTTATTTCACTCTGGTCCCCCAAAAATTACTTGGAAGAAAAGCAGATGTTCCTAGAAAATAAAGTAGGGTCATTTTTATTCAAGAGCAGAAAAGAAAAAAAAAAGTGTTATGCAATATCCAAAACTGATAGAAATAAACGAAGGCCAACAATCCTTATATGCTTTCCCCTTCTAGGCTGGTCTGTCACAAACAAAGGCATGCTGAATTTTTTTCCCTTTTAGCATTTATTCGCTCTTTTCACACTCATGAAGTTGCTTTAAAACTGAATGACACAAAATGCATGTGTATAAGTGTGTATCTCCAAGTAAATAGCATGGTGATTATTAGGAGATACAACTTTAGTTAGCTTTAGATAGAACTAAGTATTTAGTAATTTTCCTTCCAAGAACCAAAGATACACATAATACACTTGGAAAATTTTACTGTAAAATAATAGTAAGATGGATTTTTTTCTTTTTTTAGCTCAGGATTGTATGGAGGAACTGCACATGGTAAGCCAAGTTGTACAACTGAACTACACCCTCAACCCCAGTATTTGTTTTTAAATATATTCCAAATGTGCTCAAAATGAGGCTCACTAATGATATCCAAGAAGATGAAACCATATTTGCTTTACTCAATTAGTCTAACACAGAAAAAATGAGTATTATTTTCTTGAATTCACAACAAGTGTGATGGTCAATTAAGAAAAAAGATTCCTGCCAGGCGTGGTGGCGCACGCCTTTAAGCCCAGCACTCGGGAGGCTGAGGTAGGTGGAGCGTTGTGAGTTCGAGGCCCGCTTGGGCTACAACGTGAGTGCAAGGCCGGCCTGAGCGACACAGTGCGACCCTGCCTCAAAAAACCAGGGCTGGGAGTTTGGCTCAGCAGCTTAAGCACCTGTCTGGCAGGCGTGAGGTTGTGAGTTCAATCCTCGGTGCCACAAAAAAAAAAAAAAAAAGAAAAGAAAAAAGATTCCCTAGACAAAAGAATTTCCATTTCCTAATAACAAACCCTATTTAAGTTGTGGTTCCCTGTGGGAGAAGATCCTAACACACTTTGGGAATTACTAGGCTTCCACATTAAGTAATGAAGGAATTGCTGAGTTTTAAGTCTAGCTCTGGGTTTACGCCTGTGCTTTGCATTAATTATGAAAAATAACATCCCTAATGGCCTACAGTGGATCTACCTTAGCTGAGAGTTGCCACCCTGTTAGTGCTTGATAAAACTATTACTTGCTTCTAAAAAAAAAAATTGCTTTTATCTGATTACCCAAACAACACACGCTGTTTTTAACAACTCAAAATATTGAAGAATATAAAGAAAAAGCTAACAGTTTCTCCTACTTCCTTCTAAATTTCATCTTTCTGCGATAACCAGTCTCAATAATTTGGTGTGTATCCTTCCATCTCCCTTTCCGTTTTTTGAAAAATGCAATTAGATCATACACATTTTTTCCTACCATTTTTTTCATCTAATGCACACAAATAATTTTTCTGAGTCAATATAAAAAATCTAGCTTAATCTTTTTGACAGATGCATAATGTACAGAACACAAATATACCATAATTTATTCCAATCCTCCACTCACTGATGTTAGGAGTACTCCCAACTTAGTAGTGATGATAGTAGTAGTAGTAGTAGTAGTAGTGTTTTGGTTGGGGGGAGGGTTGTTACAACTCTGCAAGAAAATAAATCCTGGTTCTGTATCCATTTATATATTGCTGATTTTATTTTGCAGTATATATGGATGCTTAATACTTTACCCATAACTCTGAAATACAAAATGTTCTGAAAAATTAAATATTTTGCAATAATTTATGTGATAGAAAAAGCTGACCTGAACTGATGTGAATATTCATTTGTTTCCCTCTAGAAATATGCTGGCTTAAGAGGTGCTGTCTCCAACTCTGTAGGAAGTGTTATATGATATTCAGCATATATTCACTATTATCTTTATATCATCTGAAAATCTCTGAAATTGAAAACAAATGGCCTCAAGAGTCTGGGTTAAAGGACTGTGAACACAGATTCCTAAAAGTATAACAGATGGGTGCAAACAAAAGTACAATTTAAATTTTAATATGAACTGCAAAAATGCAAAAAAAAAAAAAAAGTACAAATTCATACTCTCAATCAGGTATGTGAATGGTCCCTTTCCCCATGCTACCTGCATCAGCATTTAATGTCAGCATCCTTTTATTTGTTGCGAATCTGATAGACCAAGTTATCAAATCACTTCAATTTATATTTTTTCAGTAAAGTTGAGCTTTTTGTGAAGGGGAGTAGTAATTGTACACCATCTTGAGATACGCATTTATATCCTTTGCCCATTTTTCTACTGAGCTGTTCATCTTCCACTCATCAATTTGTAGTTGCTTCCTGAATACCATCTGCCTGTATTATCATATGCTACAAATATTCCCTCTCAGCTTACTGCTTAGTTGTTCCTTCTCTGTTAATTAGCATGTGACTTTTGCCATATTTTAATTTTTAACTTTTACTTGCTGAAATTTGGCAAATTTTCTTTTTTTTATGGGGTCTATGTTCTGTTACCTTACTTCAGAAGATCCTCTCATTCCACCCCAAAGTAGTATAAATCACTTGTATTGTCTTATATTTCCTTCTAATGTTTACATTCCTTACGATTCACATTTTAATCTTAATTCCACCTAACATTTCTTTCATATTAGTACTATACAGAAGCATAACTACTTTCTTTCTGGTAGGTAAATAATTTGTTAGCTACTCCTTTGTGTGGTACTTTACTGGCCTATGAACTCAATTCTACGGCCATGTTTTAATGTTTCTATCCCCACCCAGCATGACTTTGGGCAACCAGCATGTGCTATAATAGTTTTGAAGCAAAATAACATGCAAAAGTTATCACAGGCTACCTCTCCTGGATAGAGAAAGCAAGAAAAAAATATCTTTTGTTCCACATTTTTTAATTTGTCTGTGGTTGTGCTAGCACAAGAAACATGAGACTCATTGGACTTCCCTCAGTCTTACTGGAAACACCCACTCTTCAGAAGACATGGCTCAACTCCTTCTGGCTCTCACATTGCTCTCCACAACCCCAAACTCTGTCGCCTTCTAACTGAACTCTCTGGTCTTCTCAGTTTCTTGATGCAATGCTTTTCCTGTCATTCCTTTGTGACTTCTGAAGTGAATTTATGTAAGTCCCTCTGTTCAAAGGCACGAGAAGTCTACCAGTCTCATTTCCAGGGTGTGCCGGCCAAGGTCTTCTGGGAGGCTCTGCAGTGAACAAGTACTAATGGAACATGGAACTAGTTTCTCAACACTTAAGTCAAAATAAACAGAAACCATCCTATCTGAATCCTTATCACCACAAATGACTCAGTACAAGCAAAATGAGCATGCCACCTCGTAATATGACTAGAAAACAAAAACTCATGCATATTTTACTTGAATAAAAAAATTATAGCCACAAAGGGATTTTATCAAAATTTCAGGCAAGAGAATTGATGCAGATATTAAAAATCAAAAGTATACTAAAGCTCAAACTCACAAATGCTGGGTTATAGCTCAAGGTGGAGTGCAGGCTTTGCATGTGCTAGGCTTTGGGTTCCATCCCAGCAGCAAAAAAACTCACAAATGCAACTTTTCTGAAGTAATAATTAAAGATAAGTCGATCCCTCTTCAGTGCTGGCAATCACTACAAGACATACATAGTAGTAATGACAAATTAAAATATTATCTAAAGAAAGAAATTTTTAAATTTTAATTTCTTTTTTTAAATAATTCAAGCAAAGCTGGGTGTGGTGGCGCATGCCTATAATGCCAGCACTTGGGAGGCTGAGGCAGGAGGATTGCTGAGTTTGAGGCCAGCCTGGGCTACAAAGTAAGCTCAAGGTCAGCCTGAATGATATAGCGAGACCCTGTCTTAAGAAAGCCAAATTAAATAGATAAATAAATAAAATAATTCAAGCAAGAAGTTCTTACTGGTTGCTTCCTCTCTGTGAGATCTTAGGCTAGGTTGGCCTATGAACAAGAATGAGACAGAACTCCTGTCCATCGAACAGGCGAAAGGAGAATACAGGGGCTGGCTCCCATGAAACTCACTCCACATCATGAGACAGTAATCACGTGGAATAGCAGTCAGTAGATGCACAGAATCCCTGTACAACTGAATCATTACAAACAATAATTCTTTTACAAATTGATGGTGTAAGAATCAAAATACAAAAAAGAAGTATGCTAAGTACTATGCTATCAGGTTACAGTTAAACATAGTTCTCTTGTGAGACTGTTTCTTGGGGGGAGGGACAAGAGGAGGTGACATAAAGGATATGCTATGTACATGCGCCAACTGCCCATGATGAATGTAATCATTATGAATTACGAACAAGTACTAATAAAACTTTTTTTTAAATGAATGGGATTAAATGCCCTTATAAAAGAGCTTGAAGGAGTGAGTACAGCCCTTTTGCCCTTCTACCTTCCTCTATGTGAGGACATAGCAGAAGGCTCTCATCAGATACTGGCAGCTTGATCTTGGACTTCACAACTTCCAAAACGGCAAGAAAGAAATTTCTGTCCATTTTAAAAATGAGATGGTTTCTAAATTTTTCCATGACATTTTTCTTATCAATAGATCTGCCCATTGTTAAGCAACTGAATTGCCAATACTATGCAAGAGATGTTTAATATTAACCACACTCATAGTGATAACAAAGTAAAAAGATTTCCCTAAAAGGCAGAAAATGGACTGCTGGTTCCACTTCTCAAAGCAAAGAAGCAAAGATCTATATAGTATGCTTGGATAAAATCCCAGTCAAGTCAGACGAGAATATATTAAAATGAAACCCAGAGTACTTCTACATCAAGGATATTATATTACCAAAGGAATGAGAAAGTGAGCATGAACGAAAGTCAGAGAGAATAATTATATCATGAAAACCTGCTTAGACAGGAGTAGCTTAAGGTACAGATTGCAAATAGACCAAGTATATCACATAGTAAAAAAGAAAGAAAAATAATAGAACACACAGAAGTTTACTACACATAAAAAATACTGGGCCTGGAATCAAATCATTTACTAAATTTTACTCAGTTCTTACTGTGACGAAGGTGTCTGACACAGATAAGCATGAACTAGATATGGTCTTCACCCTTCAGGAATTTGAAATAATTTAGGGGAAAACCTACTATTGTATAAAGGAGAAAATAAAACTTTATAACATGAAGAATAACGTGAGTGCTTATTGAGGAGGAAACTTACTTTTAATTGAAGGCATATGAACAAGAAGAATTTAATAGGCAGATGGTGACTAGAAGAGAGAACATTTAAAAACAATAGTGTGATGTGACTGCTTCTAAAACTTTAGCATGCACCGTTAAAAATATATTTCCCTGGGGCCTATTCCTGGAGGTTCTGATTGAGTAGGCCTGGGATTTAAAAAAAAAAAAAAAAGCAGCAAAATAAAACAAGTATGTGTGTCTAGTAAATACCCCGGGTCATTTTGATGCAGGCATTTCATCGATCGTATTTTGAGGAACACTGTTTTAGAGGGCAAAAACTACAAAGTGTATTTGGGAAATATTAAAGACAGAGAACCCCGGGAGTTGTAAGAATTGCTTACAGACGAATTACATAGCACCTCAAAATGAAGAAATTGGTATTTACCTATGAAAAAACTTAAACTAAGTGAAACAAACCATCCTAAGATGCTCAAATTTGTGTATCATATAAATAATCTCTCCCCTTCTCATAGCGTCATGTTCCCTATGTCCACAGGCACGTGCTACCACATATACATATCTGTAGATCTATATATATTAAGTACGCATTCTGATAGTTTAAAATTGGAGGAAAGAACAACTATTCAGAAAGTTAGACTTCCCTTAAGTTTCTTATTAATTATTAAGTCCAAAAAACATCAACAGGGAGAAATGGGCGTATTTGGCTTTTACAGAGGCCACTGTCAACATTCTGCCAGATCTCGTGTCATCATCCTGATGCACCCATGAAAAATAACACCCGGCATGTGGTTCCTCCTATTAAAAGCTCCATTACCATGAAGCATGATGAATGACATCAAGATTATAAGGAAAAACAGAAACTCCCATGAGTTCTTAATTTTCGAAGTTGTTTCAAAGAATGTGTTGTTCAAAACCACTTGAGAGTTAAATGTGTCTGATTTGAGGTAGTGGAAAGAAAGAGAAAAAGGAGCATTACTGGTCCATCACCGGTCTCACAATGGGTACCAAAGAATTATTTCAGAAAACGTCTGTAAGGATTTCAATCAAACTTCTGAGTGCCAAGTTAATATAATAATTCCTCATCAATAACCAAAAATAATCACTTTTAGCCCTCTTACACCATGATTACATCATGTCTCCTAAAAGCTGTGTAGAGTACAAAGCTGATTACTACTCAGCACAGCTTATCTATAAATTCTGTGGCTTACAATAAACTCTTAGAGTTAGGGTAAATCTTAGAGAATGATGCAAATAACTCGACTAAACCCAGAGAATAAAATTCAGTAGACTACTATAACCAAATTGGAATCAAGCCAAAGCCTTTAAAGATATCATCCTCTCTCATAGTTTTTTTTTTTAAAGTGGGGGAAAAGTTAAAGAATATCTTAAGTGACTCCAAAAAGTCAACAGAACAAAGTAAAATTGAATACAGCCTGGCTGATAAATAAATAATTTGTTTCCATTTCAGCTTCTCTTCAAAATTTGCAGTATGAGGGAATAAGAAAATAGGGCATTATTGCCAGAAATGAGACTGGCAGTGTAAGCCAAGCAGAAGACCAAAGGCTACACAATCTCAGTGCTCCAAGTACCATGTAAAGGCTTCCCTTTGCGCAAATGCTCAGAGAAGGAAAATAGGAATCCTGTGAAATGGTAAGCACCCCAAGAGGATCAAAATTCCATCTGAAAAGCAAAGTTGTACAAACTTCAGTGTTGGGAACTGTTAACTGAAAAAAAGAACATTCCATACATTGTATGAAATTCTTTAAACATTTGGCAAGCCACACCAAACCCCAGTAGTGAAAATTCTTTCTCAAGATTATCTCTTTCACTGAGTAATACTTGGGCTAAGTGGATTTCTCTTTTACATTAACTATACCCTTTCTTGAGCAATGAGCAACTTAACCGTTTCATACAGGAGAATATTTTCAAAGAAGCTGAAATAGTCCTAAGTACTGCAGACTAATTCTAAAAAATGAGCTGCAAAAATATTGTAGCATGCCACTTCTCACTCAACTGTGTGAATGAATCATCACTATATCCATTAGACGTTTTCATAAATTTCTCATAAAACTAAAAATCTCAAAAATCTGAAAATATGAACTTTTGGTAAGGATAAGCAATTAACATTAACAACTTTCTACCTCTGGAATGCCCAGATCCCTGAAACAACAGAACAGGAAATAAGGTAATTTGTTTTCAAGTCCATGGGGATTAAAAATGTAGAAATTTGAGACTTCTACAAAAAATACTTGACAAATGCCAGATACAATTACTGTTTCTCTCATTTCTCCATAACTTTTTTTTCTTTTTTCCCCAACCGTAGCAATGCTTCATCAGAGGCAGGAAAAGAAACAGGTACTGCAGAACGAGTTTGGGCCACGTAAAAGTAGGAAGAAAAGTATACCCTACAGCGTGAGGGCGGGCTATCATAAAGAAGCATGAAAGTCTCCCATAACTGTCATTTTAATATTCCCACAGCCTTGCACAGCAACTCAACTTCATCCAATCTCTCCCACTGGTCTCCCATTTGAGAAATTTTACCACTCCTTCTCTTCTGCTCTCTTCAGCTAAAATAAATTGTACATCTAATCAAAACTGAAATCAATTCTTTTCTACTAGTCTTTAATTTATTCCCTCCTTGATCCAGAGACAGTCTTTACCTTATTTTTGAATAACACCAAACTCATTTATACAACACCAATCACTATCACACATTCATAAATTCATCGAAATTGATCTTTAGATGCCAGGTAGTGTGATATGACAGTGATATGATTGGTCAACAATCATCCTAAATCACAGCTGTCCCCTTAAAATAGTCCCTTGAGTGCTGCATACATGTTCCTTTTCTCAAAACATTTTAAATAGTTTCTTCTGAAAGTTTTGTGATTGCGTTCTTTGGATTAACCTTGGTGGTGGGACAACAAATAACTTGACAAATTTACATAGATCTCCATCCATAACTAGGCCAAATATGCTAAGTATAAAGGGTGGTGAAGGCATGCAAGATAAGGAAGCTCTGTTTCTACTATCAAGAAATTTATAAATAGCAATTTTAGAAAATTTCAGATGTTTATTATAAAGGATATAACTGACAAGTGAAAGCTAACAATCCAGAGGATGAAAAGGTCATATGGAATTGGGAAATAATAAAAGCTTCAAGAAACAGAAGTGCTTGCAAACATATTTTGAAGGGCAGGCAGAATTTGTTAGGTTGGGTTTGCCAGCTGATGAAGGGTACAAGGAATGGAGCATTCTTGCAAGGAGAATGATAAAAGAATTTTTAAAGAATGATAAACAGACCCACAGGTTTTTTTTTTTCCTTTAAAAGTCCAGTATCATACTGTCCATTTTAAACCTATTGTCTCCCTTCTAATTCAACTGCTTTCCAATTCTTTGTTATAAATGTTTTCATGTAATGTTTTCTGAAATATCTCATTGTGTACAGTTTTATCATACTTTCAATTAAATGCAAATATAATGATAAATTACCAGTTTCTCTGTACTCTGCAAGTTGCTACAAATACTTATTGCAAAGAAGTAAAGTACACTTAACACATAATTGTATGACTAACAACAATTCCCGCCATCATTCACTCATGTATTCACTTATTTATAGTGTATATATTTAATGGTCTACCCAGCAACAGTAACGACCTCTGAGTAAGACCTGACTCCCACCTTGTAGGAACTCAAAGCCAAGCAGAGCAAACAGGATAAACAAAGAATGTGGTTAAGTAACAAAGGTGACAGACTAAGGTCAACTCTTTCCTCATGGTTCCCATCATGTAAGTCACTAAGGCAAAAATTAACTGTAACATCAAATATTTAAAAGTTAAGGTAATACTGCTATTCTCATGCATCGTAACATCCTTACAAAAAGGGCTCTAATTAAACTATTGCATAAAATTTTGTGAAACTGAGGAAGAACAGTAACAAAGGACAGTAAAATTCAGTCTTCAAATGTTAAAAAAGCTAGGGTATTGCATCACATTAATAATTCATATATGATTTTTGAGTCATTTAAAATTACCAATTTCACTGACATTAAAGTTAATACTCTCCCCATAGAAGCAATTCCATTCCTCAAATCAGTTAGGCCACTCCAGATACACTAGCTTTGTTTCTCTGTACCAATTTACCTGCAATCAGCAAGACTTGGAAGGCAGATTCACTTCCCTTATTCATGAATGGGAAGTGATAACAGCAATCATCAAAAAAAGGTGACACGCTTTAACATTTTTAAATTTACAAAATATTTGTAAGTTGTCTAATTTTACATATACACAGTTAAGCAATTTAACTTTATCTCAATGATAAAAAATTTGTCAAGAATCTCAAAAAGCGGTAAGTAGAAATGATTAGTAAATTAAAATGCTCTAAAAAAAGACCTTTAACTTCAACTTAAGTGATGAATTTTGCAAGTACTATGGACAAAGCAACCAGAAACATGCACAGACAAATTATTAGTATCAAACTACTTCACTTCGTTTTACATTGCAGGATATCATGATTAAAAAAAAAAAAAAACAATTTATCAACCCTCATGAAAGATAGTAAAACATGCCTCTTTGGCACAGGGATTATTTTAACATCGGGTGTGAGAACAGCGCTCTGGCCTCCTCTCACATGTGAAAGATGCTTTTCCTATCCCAGAAAGAGAGCAAAACCTTCATAGTCAGAGGTAGGGATTGAAGCCTGAAAGAATTCTGTACAAACAGATCCTGTTAAAGTAACTCTTACCTCCTTAGTCTCCCCATATATTTTAGTTACTTTTCCATAATTGCCTTCATCTGTTAAACCCATCACATGAACACATAGGATTTGCCACCTCTTTGGGTCTAATTTTCCTATGAGGGCTGCCATGTACATGTAAAAATATGTATATTTTTCTCCTGCTAACCTGTCATGTCAGTTTAATACTCTGGTCCATGTGGAGAGGACTTCAGGACACAGGAAAAATTCTGCCTCCTGTACACTCCCAAACTCTAGATACTTTCCATGCAATGTTAATAAATGATTATTTAAAAATTGATAAAATTTTAAAAAGCTAAATTTATTCATATGGTAAACTGTTTGACACTAATGAAATTTGGTACATCAAATAAATGATAAAAACAATAAATTTAAAAGCTAAATATATAAATAAAGTAAAATATTTGAGCTCCAATATACTGTAAATAAGTCCATACTATTTTCTATGGTACTAAAAAAAAACTTAAGGAAGGAAAGTTATAATCCTTGAATTTAAACCTGTAGAAAAGTTACCATCACCTTCACTGACTTTATAAGAAAACTTCATATTTTATTAAGAAACATTCTCTACGCAAATAATGATAATCTTGCATAAAGATGAGATGGATCACTGAAATGAAGATAACGTTGTCCTAAGTAAAATGCTATCTATTAATCAAAAAGAAAAATATAAATAATATATTACAGTCACTAATGACATATAATGGGGAAAGATACCAGCAAAACACCAAACATTACTGATAGTTACCTCTCCATATTTGTACACTAATTTGAAGAATTCCAGTGCCATTAAAGGAAAAATAGTAGCAGTTCCAAGAACAATGTTTTCCCACTTGAAACTGCTGATCTGTGTGTGTACATCAGCATGCCACCTTTCCAGATTTAGAATGCTGGTGCAAATACCAATTTGAATGTTCTGTGAAAATAGCTCATTTGTGCAATGTGAAAATTTGCAGTTAGAAGAAAAACTATGAGAATATGTGCTTACTCCTCCCACCTGTTATAACTGCACTGTACTTTAAACTTCTCCTTAGAAATTTGCCCAAACATTAATCTTAAAATTAATTCATTGATACTTGGGTATAAATATAAAAATTAATTACCTTTTGATACATCTCTAATATATTCCCTATGAAAATACACTAGAGATTGGCTAGCATAAATTCTTTATGCAAATAAAAATAAGCAATTAAACATATGGCAAATCTCAAAATCATACTAACTCTGTGAACATTAAAAAAGTACATTAATCCAGCACCCATTCACGATAAAAACTCTACAGAAAATTGGAATAGATGGTCTTTATCTTAATCTGATAAAAGCTATCTACAATAAACCGATGGCTAACATCATACTAAATGGACAAAAACTGAAGCTTTCACTTTAAAATCAGGAACAAGACAAGGATGTCCACTCTCTCCACTCTTATTCAACATAGTTCTGAAAACTTTAGCTAGAGCAATCAGACAAGAGAAAGAAATAAAAGGAATAAAGATAGGAAAGGAAGAAGTTAAGCTAGCATTATTTGCAGATGACATGATACTCTACCTAGAGGATCCTAAGAACTCCATCAAGAGACTTCTAGATTTAATAAGTAGATTTAGCAACGTAGCTGGTTACAAGGTCAATACCCAAAAATCAATAGCATTTTTGTACACAAATAACAATCGCACGGAGAGAGAAATCAAGGAAACAGTACTTTTTACAATAGCATCTAAAAAAATGAAATATTTAGGAATCAATTTAACGAAAGATGTAAAAGACCTCTATACTGAAAACTATAGTACTCTAAAAAAGGAGATTGAGGAGGATATTAGAAGATGGAGAGATATCCCATGCTCTTGGGTAGGAAGAATCAATATAGTTAAAATGGCCATACTTCCAAAACTGTTATGCAGATTTAATGCAATCCCAATCAAATTACCAATAACACATCTTACAGAATTAGAGAAAATAATTCTAAAATTCATTTGGAACAAGAAGAGACCTAGGATAGCAAGGGTGATCTTCGGCAACAAAGACAAGACAGGGGGCATCACAATTCCTGACCTGAAATTATACTATAAAGCTATCATAATAAAAACAGTGTGGTACTGGCAAAAAAAAAACAAAAAACAAAAAAAAACACAAAAAACCCGGCCCTAGGATCTGTGGAATAGATTAGAAGATCCAGGAACAACTCCAGACACACTAAGCTATCTTATTTTTGATAAAGGTGCTAAATACATTCACTGGACAAAAGATAGCCTTATTAATAAACAGTGTTGGAAAAACTGGCTTTCCTCATGTCGAAGATTAAGATTAGACCTGTATCTTTCACCATGTACTAAGTTAAAATCTAAATGTATTAAAGATCTCAACATTAAAACAGAAACATTAAATATGCTGGAAGATAAAGTAGGTAAGACTCTTGAATATACTGGTGCAGGCAAAGACTTTATGAATAAAAGCCAGACTGCACAGGAATTAACGCAAAGAATGAACAAATTGGATCTCATCATACTGAAAGGTTTTTGCACAGCAAGAGAAATCACCAACAGTGTGAGGAGACTACCCACAACGTGGGAGAAATTGTTTGCCAGCTGTCCCTCAGATAAAGGATTAATATTGAAAACATATAAAGAACTTAAAAAAAAAATCAGTCCTCCAAGATTTAAAGACCCAGTTCAAAAATGGGCATCTGAGATGAACATATACTTCTCAGATGAAGAAGTACAAACAACAAATAAATATGTAAAAAAATGTTCAACACCACTGGCCATTCGAGAGATGCAAATGAAAGTATCACTTAGATTCCACCTCACCCCAGAAAGAATGGCTAGTATTATGAAATCAACTAATGACAAATGCTGGAGGAGCTGTGGGCAAAAATGAACCCTTCTTTACTGTTGGTGGGAATGCAGGCTGGTGCAACCACTGTGGAAGTCAGTGTGGACATTCCCCAAAAAGCTAGGATTGGAAGTCCCATTTGACCCAGCTATTCCCCTTCTGGGCATCTTTCCAAAAGAACTAAAAATATCTCATCACGGCGATATATGTTCATCTATGTTCATCACTGTCCAATTCATAAATGCTAGATCGTGGAAGCAGCCTAAATGTCCCACGACTGAGGAATGGATAAAAAAAATGTGGTATTTCTATGTAATGGAATACTACTCAGCTATAAAGAACAACAAACTAGACATTTTTGCCCTCAAATGGATGAATGCTGAGGATATGATTCTCAGTGAACTGAGTAAGTCACATATAAGTGATTATCATATTGTTGCACTGGTTTGAAGAACTCAAACAAAACCTATGTATATATAAAAATTACTTGGGTCAGTTAGAGAAAAACAAAAAGAGAATGTTTATTAGCTGATATTTGGATCCAATTTTGCTTTTTGAATTTCATTTTTTTCTGCTTGAAAAAAATAGGCCTTGAAATCTTTAACAAAAATGAATTGTTTTTCTTTGTAGATGAAGTTTTAGTTTTTGCTGGTGCTTTCAATATTTTTTCCTTAGACATAAATTTGTATATGTGTATGCATAGGATGGCTAAAATGACTGTATTTCTAAATGTATTGGTTATTGAAAAGGAACAGTTGATACATGTTTACATTAATTTTGCATGTCTATATCTGTTAATCTAAACAACACTTTTGAAGGTAGCGATATGCAATATTGCAACCATTGTCAAATTCCTATCATCTTGCTTTGTAAACCTGTAATATTACTGTTTTGGATTTGTAAAAATAAATAAATAAATAAAAATAAATTTTAAAAATTACATTAATGATTTCTCAAATATAAATAATGATTTTCTTAAATACATAATTTAAATTCCTGGCATATAAATGTATGTATTATGAATATATATATATATATATATATATATATATATATGGCTTATTACTTTGAAAATGTGTCAATAAACTTTTTCTTGGGCAATGGGGATGAAATCCAAGCATCTAATGGTAACATGCAGTAAAAGAAAAAATACTTCAAAGCCTGTTTTTTTCTGAAGAATAACACAGCAGCAGCATTACCAGATCTTCAGACTTCAGATACAAAATTTCCTATGTCTACTTCCCATGCTTAAAGCAAAATAAAGCATAAACCTTTACTGCAATGTAAAACTTAAAAACCTTCCACCTTCTACCAAGGCCATAGCTTTATATCACATACTATACTATAAAATACATGCTGATAATATGTCTCTTGGAATACTCTGCTTCACTTTTTTTTTTTGGTAGTACTGGGGATCAAACTCACAACCTTGTGCCTGTCAGGCAGGCACTTAAGCCACTGAGTCAAACTCCCAGCCCCCTGTTTTACTTTTTAAGAAGAAACTTACATAAAAAGAAGGTGAAGGTGACAGCATATGTGTAACCATTTATATCAAGTAATAAAATGGGCAAAATTAACTTACAGTATCAGAAGCCAGGACAGTGATTATCTTTGGAGTAATAAGAAGGGCACAGGAGAGCTTCTGGCATATCTCAAATAGGGCTGGTAATACTGTTTTTAATATGGGTACTGATCAAATGGATGTGTGTCCTGGAAGGAACTCTACCAATCTCCTATTTGTCCCTTTTCTATGGTATTTTCCTTCCATAAGAAGACAGGCAAAATGTTATGTAGCAGTGAGTTAGGAACCCCTCTTCCCCCATCCTCTTCCCAATTTCAATAAGAGACAGTTTATCCTTTGGCTCAAAGACTCTGGGTAGTAAAAAACAAAACAAAACAAAACAAAACAAAAACATTGTTCTGAAAATAGGGAATTTAAATAAAGTTCAAAAATCTACATGTGAAGATTCCAGCTCTCTTCCCCACTCGGTTCCCTGAATCCTGGCATACAGTGCCCAGGAACAAGACCAAAGGATTCCTCT
The DNA here is from genome assembly GCA_004363535.1 of Dasyprocta punctata. Classification (NCBI taxonomy): domain Eukaryota; kingdom Metazoa; phylum Chordata; class Mammalia; order Rodentia; family Dasyproctidae; genus Dasyprocta; species Dasyprocta punctata. The sequence goes on from RJWM01010803.1 coordinate 52,873, forward strand.
CAAGGAAAAGCATCATCATGCCAAAAATATATTTCTACAAAATATCTTTGGATATTTACTTATTACACAAATACTGTCTATTTGGGCACATACCTCTTCTATATGTAGTAATAAATACTTAAATCTTTTTTAGGTTTTAATTTTTTATTATGGTGCTTAGTATGGTAGCACATACACTGATTTTTATTATAAAATACTCAAGCAGAAAAATATACAAAATAATGACCACCTGAGTATCCATTTTCCTTTTTCAAATGTTAACATTTTTTTCCGTATTTGCCTAAATGTTTTCTTTTAAAACAAAAATACATAACAGCTGAGACCCTCTTTAAATTATGCTCTAATTCCACCCCTCTAACACTCTCTAGAAGATAAGCACTAACCAGAATTTGGCATTTAACACGCCCATAAACCTCATCCCTAAAAAGGGAGCATTAATTTGGATGACTTCTAGTTCCCCTTTCTATTCTAAGACAGCAGGATCCTATAGTGTGATCCTATAGTATGATCCTATGTTATCCTATAGTATAGTATCACCCCATAGTATGAGAGAAAGCTCTTGTTCTGTGACAGAAGTACAGAAGTCTACACGTCTGTGAAACACACAAAAAGATTTCAGAAAAACTTCAAACCACAAAACAGACTGAATAATGATGTATCAATGCCTTTAACAAAACAAAACCAAAAGAACACAAGCCAACAGTAAAATAAAAAACAACTTTATTGTAGAAATTCCTGTACAAATATTCACATCAATATTTAGAGCATATAAAAATCTAAATCTAAGAATCTGCTGCAGTGTACTTCTACAGCACTCACCAGCGCAGGGAACATTAAGGAACTGCTTGAGCACCATATCGTTACTGGAGTCTCTCCTGCCTATGTGAGTGGTCACTGCAGCCAATTGCTCTGGTTGTCACTGTATTTTTCTTAGTTAGGCAATCACTATAAAAACATCCTTTTAAAAATGTGCATTGCCAGTTTGACTTAAGAATGTCTTTAATAATCCAGTAGAGTTATTTTACAGTACCTCAACTCTTTAGCATACATCTTTTTAATTTTCTCGGTAAGAAAACTGAACTTCCTGTATAGTACTTGTGGTGAATAACTACAGTGTGATGGTTATCTCAAGGCGAACACTTGTACAATGATTTGAGTTGTAAGACACACTCATCATTATCATTCCATTCTATGGAATACTATTTTTACTTGAAAGAACAACTGACGAACTACCATTACTCACACTTGAAAATGTGGCAGATATTTTCTCAAAAACTAATGAGATTAGCCGGGCGTGGTGGCGCACGCCTTTAATCCCAGCACTCGGGAGGCTGAGGCAGGTGGAGTGTTGTGAGTTCAAGGCCCACTTGGGCTATAACGCAAGCGCAAGGCCGGCCTGAGCTACATAGTGTGACCCTGCTCAGAAAACTAGGGCCAGGAGTTTGGCTCAGTGGCTTAAGTGCCTGCCTGGCAGGCGTGAGGCTATGAGTTCGATCCCCGGTGCCACAAAAAAAAAAAAAAACTAATGAGATTGTAGCTTCAGGAAAAACAATTCATGGTATGTACTGTCAAGGATGCCCCACAAGCTTTCAAATGAAAATCAACAATTTGGAAAATTTATTTCTACTGGAAGCCTGATAACCTTCCAATACTTAAAAAGAGTTCTCAGGTAAGATCGAAGGTGATATTAACAAATGTAATTTCTTCAAGTTGCATAATGAAATGTGTTAACAGTTGAAACACTTATATTACAAAATGAACCAGTACTTTCCCAATAGCCAATACTTAATGCAGTAAAATGGTACATGGGTAATGATTCATTCAAAATGCAAAGAAGCCCAGTGGATCTTGAAGAATTCAAATAATTCACTGATATATCCCCTAACATTTGAAACGATCACTTATTTAATACTGGTTTAGTACCAAAGAAGAATACGACCATCTGAAAAGACAATTAAGATACTCCATTTTCCAATTATATACACAAATGTTATAATGAGCAATTTTGGAAGTATTCTTTCCAGAAGTTAAAAACCATACACACACAGCCCAATGGTTATATACTACTGGTTACTCTCTAATCATATCAGTCATTTAAAAAAAGGATTATCCATTATTTGCTTAAAACAGTTATACTTTTATAATTATAGTCTCATATATTTTCAACAAATATCTCACACCTGCAATTCCACCACTTGGTAAGCTGAGGCAGGAGGATTACCTCAAGTTCAAGGCCAGCCTGGGCTATATAGTGAGTTCAAGGCCAGTCTGAAATACATAGAAAAACCCTGTCCTCCTTTCCCCACAATCTATCCTGTTAAGAAATATCAAAAATCATTAATTTCTAGAAAGGAAGTTTGAGGAAAAGTTTAGAATGGGAATTGATAAATAATGTCCTCACTAATAAATAAAGTCTTATTAACATGCCCTCTGAGACAGGCAGTTTATCTGTTATAGCTCTTTTAGTCAGCATATTTAAAAGACAGCAATCAAGGGCTGGGAGTTTGGCTCAGTGGCTTAAGCGCCTGTCTGGTAGGCGTGAGGCTGTGAGTTCGATCCCCGGTGCCAAAAAAAAAAAAAAAATAAAATAAAATAAAATAAAAGACAGCAATCAGAAGCTGGTTTCTACCCCTTCCAAATGATCCACACACTTCTACAGGCTTACCTTTGCAGTTCGTTGAGCCCCCTGGCAGCCGGGAGGCTGGGATTCTGCCTTAGGAAGTTTTGTTTCAAATTGAGATGGGTGAGGTCTTGGCTGTAGAAGAGGTTGGCAGGCAGATGCTCCAGGCTACAACATGAGAGGTCCACTGAACTAATGCGTTGGGAAGCAACCTGGAGAGGAATAAAATTGCAGCTTGATTTTAATATCATCTACTTATCCTATCACTATTTTCTATGAATAGATAAAAGATAATCCCGTTTGGGAACATAGATATACTGTGCCAGTAGGTCTATTAGTCCACATATAAACCATGAGATGATTCACTTATCACAGAATTGAGCAAAGTGCAAAAATGCAGAGAAAGCATCCCTGCTGAAAGGTGCTTAGAATGACCTACACACATGGTGGGTTCCCTGGAGCGCAGATTATCCTATTAGATTCAGTGATATCACCAATTTCCTTTGATGTAGGGGTTGTATTGTTGATAATTTCCATAGTTAAAGAGAATTCAGAGCTAACTAATACAAGAGTTTAGAATACACAGTTGGGAGTAGATCTAAATCAAATTCCCTAGTTATAAAACCTATGAAAATGCTACTATATATTGATGTAAAACAACACAAATAAAGTAGTATCAGTAGACTTGTATATTTTAATAATAAATCATCTTGTATCATGTAATTAGATTCTATTAGATGCCTGACATAAACTTCACAGACTGTTACTCCACAAAGTTTCAATGAGCTGCTTATAAGTTCATTGTGGTTTGCTTCATTATAGCTAAATATCCAGATATTTAATGCCTTCCTGGTTAAATAACTCCTACCACAGCCAGGATCCTAGGGGCTACAGTTCAACTTGCATGTTGGACACAGAAAATGTACCAGGAAATCTGTATATCTCAAATGGTCTCTCCAGTATTCTAGGTAATGTAGTGCTGGTTTATAGTAAAGTATAAGGCTCCAGCCCATTTCTACACACTACAGCTCTTTCTCTCCCTACAGAGACTGGGACAATAGTTCTAAGCCTTAAGATGATTCTTTGTAGCCATGCAAAATTTTCTTGGTGCTAAAAAGGATTCAAAAGTAAGCTGCATAAAATATATTCTGCTGATAATTGAGTTTAAAAAGAAATTACTATACACACATGAAAGCCAAAGGATATTGATGTAAGCTGGGTGTGGTGGCATACAGCTGAAATCCCAGCACTGAGAAGGCTGAGGCAGGAGGACTGCTGTAAGTTCAAGGCCAGCCCTGACTCCATAGCAAAACCTTGTCTCAAAAAACATGTTGGGGGATCGTGGGAATATAGCTCAGCAGCATGACACCTGCCTGGCAAGTGCAAGGTCCTGATTCCTGGTTCTAAAACAAACAAACAAACAAAAAAAACCCCACCAAATAAAAACAAACAAGAAAACCAAAAAACAAAGGAAACAGGTGATGTGGAAGGCCTGGGTGAGGCTCATCTTTAATGAACTTACAGAAGTAGTTTTGAGTTTGCATTTCAGCAATTTCAACTTTCCTTGAATTTTCATCATTAAATAAGAAAAAAATTCCAAGCAAGGGCAAATCATTCATATAAACTAGAAGAGGTGAAAAAAGCCAGAATTTTAATGGGCCTAAAAGGTAGGTGCAAAAGCCCCAGAGCCACAGAGAATTGTTGCTCATGGGAAGGAATCTGAAAAGGAAATGAGGTGAAAGTTCCGGTGTTCAGTGAAATCATTCATGAAAATACAAGTGGACCATTTAATTATGTCTCAGACATTGTTTATCCTGAGGCACGGCAGAAAATAAGACAAACACTCCCTACCCTGAATGAATACACAGCAACAGAGCAAAGACAAGAAAGAAACTACACGATAACAATAATAGAACATCCAAGGGCACTGAACATGATCTGAGGATCAGGGCTAGCTTCCTCCAGGATATAACCTCCAAGCCTAACCTTGGAGGTCAAGTAGAAATCTGTATTTTTTGGATGCTACACATGTGCTTAAAGGAAAAAAACAAAAATAAAACAACAACAATAACAACAACAACAACAAAAGTCCACATGTTATCCTGAGTGGAACTGCAAAGCATCCTGACCCTCCAGGGAAGACATGAGCTCCAGGTTTGAGTAATTCTAGTGCTCCATCTGCTAAAGCCAGGCTGATCCAACAGGTGCTGGCAAGGAATCCAACCTGCTTAATAAGAGGCCTCAGGGATTTGTACCATATATTCTGAAGCCAAGACACAAACATAACCTGCCATGTAGAGCTTCAGTAAAGAGAATAAACTAGATGTGTATTTAACAATCTATTGATTTACAAAAAAAAAAAAAAAAAAAAAAAAAAAAAAAAAAAAAAAAAAAAAAAAAAAAAAAAAAAAAAAAAAAAAAAAAAAAAAAAAAAAAGAAAGGAAGAAAGAAAGCTTCAGCCTGCCACATACAATACCATTTCTAAGGAACATTTTAACACAAACACACAGCTTCATATATTATGTGTGAATAGTAATGCAATAAAGTTATAAAACTGAAGATTGAACATATACCAAATAATGTTAGTGATTGCTCTACACAGGCAGAAAAGGAAATAGAAATAGAAAAGATTTTGAGTTGATTGCTAATACTTTAAAAGGAACAACAAAAGATAGGAAGCAACTATATCAATACGTACCCCGGGATAATTCTTGCTCCTATAAACAGAACACTCCCTTATACCATTTATAATGAGCAAATGATGGCCCCCCAAAATACACAACCACATTCTTATCCCTGGAATCTGTGATGTTTATCTTATATGACAAAAGAATGAATATAACTTCATATACCAAAAGATGTGATTAAGTTAAAGATGTTAGCAGAAGTGCTTATCTTGGATTATCCATTTGGGCCCTAAACACTAATCCCATGTGTCATTATGTAAGAGGGGAGCAGAGGACTTTTAAAGCAGGTTTGGAAAAGTTGATGTGACCACGGAAGCAGCAACTAGTGATGTGCCTTCAAGTCTAAGAAACTGAGGGGAAAAAAAAGAGTAGATTATCCTCTATAATGTTTGGAGGAAACAATGCCCTTCTGATACCCTAATTTGGGACCTCTGGCTTCCAGAACAGTGAAAGAATAAATTTCTCTTCTTTGAAGTCACCAGTATTCTTTTTAATTTGTTACAGCAGCCCCAAGAAATTAATATTTTTTAAAATTTTTCCATACTACTTTTCATTTCCACTCACTCATGTACACTGAATATCTACTGGGTGGCAGTTATTGTTCTAGGTAAGCACTTAATATATTTCGATAACAAAATGAAGATCCTTGGCCCCATTAAACTTACCTTACAAATAGAATTGCTAAAAACTGGTACGTACTACGTACTATGGTGGGGGGCACAGAAAGGAAGTCAAGATTGTGGCAAAGATGGTTTTATCAGAGGAACCGTGCTAGAGAAGAATGGTTGAAGGACCAGACATATACCTCACGGCCACATTTCCACGACCCATTCAGACACATCCAGAAGTGTGAACCGCCAATCCCTAGGGCAGATTCCAATTCAATCAAATTGACATTCCATCCAAACTAATACCTCCTATCCCTTGAAAACTTCTTTATCTGAACATCAACCTTTCTAACCTCCTCCTGCAAAATCAGTTCCAAAGGCTTCTAAACCACACGGTCAAGTACAGTCACACCAACAACTCCACTTCTCTGGTACAACTTTTCTGTATTATTGCTGGATAGGTATAAATTGGTTCATGGGTTTAGAGAATTCAGTCCATGGTCACTTGGCTTTAAGTCAGGAACATCATAGCAGAAGGAAATGACAGAGTAAAGCTAGTTACTACATGGAAGTAGGGAAGCAGAGAAGGAAAACAGAGCCAGAGAGGTAGGACCAGACACAGACCCCAAGGCCACACCTCAATGACCTACACAGGCACACTCAGAAATGTGCTCCAATAATCCAAGGGACAGGCCCCAAAGCTAATCAAGTTGGCAATTCACCCTAATGGCTACATCAGTGGATTGTAATTTAATTAGGTTGGTCAAAGCGAGCCTTATTGAAATGTTCACACCCTAACAAGAATAAATTATCTGAAATAATTTACCTAGGATAAGACCATTCCAAGCAGAGAAGTATCCAGTCTAAGGATCTTAAAAAAGTCTGTCTGGAATGTCCAAAGAGCATGTTGACCAGCAAGAATAAAAACAGTGACTGACAATGTGGTCAGAAAAGCAAGGAGGTGGGATGAGCAGCATATCCTATGGGGCTCGGACTTTTATTGTGAATAAAATCAGAAGCATGCAAAAGTTAAACGATTACCAACATACCATGTAACTTCTTGACTTTTATTTGCCTCTGTCCCTAAACTGTATGCTCTATAAGAGCAAAGATTTCTTTCTTTGGTTCACTGATGCAGTCCCATCGTTAGCATTTGGTGCAACCCTCAGGATATTTTTCTGGAAGAAGACACACCAGATGACTTTATAACTCCTTCATTTCTCAGCAGTTTGCTTTTGATCTAGCTATTGTACTCTCACCCAGAGACAACACTGAAGAAGACAAACTATGTTAACTAAACCATCACACTAAATACTTCCTTTGGACAAGTAACAGAAAATGATTAAACATCAAGCTGCATTTGCTCCTTTTCTCATTCTGAACCACAAGCTGTTCTTGATGGAAGCGGGAAACCACATTAACAAGGCTACAATCAGCAAGAGTTGGGGAGGGGGAAGCAGGAACATAAACTCAGCAAGTCACGAAAGCCAATGTGACCATAAATGCCACCACAAGGTGTGTTTCTGCCCAGTCCCTTGCCCTAGCACCACAAGGGGAGATGTAAGTGCTTCCACCAACTGGGCACATCTGGACTCCACCACAAACACTGCAAAGCACTGTCTTGCTGGAAGGTTTGCTTGATTTCCCAACTAGAAAATCACCAATGGGGCTATTCAAAGAAGCCATGGCTTACTCACACAGCAGCTACTAAAACTAAGATCCTTCTCAAAATAATACAGACCTACATGAATAATAAATACTAATAAAAAACCAACTGCAATACACCTCAGAGCAAGCAGTATTTATTATCCTAGCTTTTTATTTTTTTCCCAAGCAATACAACAATGGTAACAGCCAACATTTAGAAAGTACTGCTCCTATGACAGTCAATCTTCCAAGAGCTAATAACCTAATATTTGATTTAATCTTCACCACAAGTCATGGTAGTGAGGATTTACCCCCATCTCAAAGGTGAAGGTTAAACTGAGGCAGAGCATGTCCAAGGCCACATGGCTAAAGTAACAACGGGACTTAAGTGAACACCTATACTATTAATTCCATACCCTCAGGTTCCAGGATGCAGTTCAGATGTCACTAGAAAGAGCTCCTATAATTTGTGCACAATGATAATTTAATTCATACAAATAAAGTGGCCCCTAGCTTAAGCTTTCAGAATGAAGACAAGTTGACAGTCCTCTACTAGAGAGGCACAAGGGATAATCTGCAGACCAAACACACATTGCAAAAAAGGAGTAAAGCTCTATGGCGCTATCATTCCTTGAAGTGATGGGCTCTGTCCACTGCAATCTCACTTGTCTAACTGGGCAACAGTGATGCCCTCTAGTGAACACCTACTCAAACTTTAAAAGTTAAACTTCAAAAATCTGCAAAGAAAGTGAAGAAACTGGTACACAGGGAAAATGCCTCTAATTTTTGTTATGGAAAGGAACTTTTAAAGAGTTACATAACTGAAATATAAAATCCTTTGGTCAAAAGCTACTGTACTTCTGATATATCCACAACCATTAAGACAGTGGAAGACAGAAAATCAAGGCCCAGGGACACACTTAAGAATATGCAGGGTATGTAGCATAAAGATAGTTCTATTACTTAGTGATAGTAGTTATATGGCTTTAGACAATCCACTTCACCTATCTGCCCTTTAGTTTCCTCATCTCTAAATGTAGAATAAATAGTATGTGCCTGATCAATTCATCAAGTTGCTATACTAACAATACTTTTTTTTACATTTTAAAAAATTGCAGGAGGTCTGTTGATCCAATATACTCAAATCAACACTCATAGCTACAAGGAATATAGATTTATAAAACAAAGACTATGGTGTGTAGGGCACTGCTTTTGCCACCTTGAGCAGTGATACAGATAAAGTGCAATCAAACAAATACAGACCATCAAGGAACCTACGAAAAGATTCAAGTTAAGTTCAAAGTATCCATGACTCAGGAAATTAGCTCTAGCCTGTATTAAAAAGAATAAAAACTTTAAGCCTGATAACTCAATCAATTAAATGGAACTTTTTCTTCTTCATGAATCTACTTACTCTGGGAATTATATTAACATGTACTTAGGTTCATATTAACACCTTCTTTGGTTGTCTTCTTTTCCAAAATGACTTGTAAAAAGGGTTTCATTTAGCCCTCAAAATAATTTTCCCTAAAGAACAACACAGGGTAAAAATTAAAAATGAACAATAAAACTTTCAGATTATCTAATGGGCTTTCACACATTTTCTGTTCAGCTTTTCATATTCTTAAATTGTTTCTTTCCTTACTCTTAGGAGACTTAACATCCGCCAAAAGCTGTATTTCTAAACCAGTATATCAGTCCTATGCCTAAGTATCTACACCATG